>CANTUW010000011.1:0-187216 GCA_947686815.1 Podarcis lilfordi
GGGATAGTAGTACACGAAGAACTAAAGAAGATGTTGAAAATATCAATAACAAAGAAACCAGAGACATATCTCCTTGCAGTGATAGATGAAGAGATACCACGGGGGGAGGGGAGAGAATTTTTCTATATGCAAGTACTGTGAGGAGAATCAGAACTTACAGGGTTAAACAGTTCTGTGTGCCGTCTCACATTCTGAGGCGTGGTTTTGTTCACATGCGGGAATCTTTCTTTGTGTGGGAGTTACTTTCGTTTTTAGCTGTCCAGCTGAGGAGATGTCCGCTCGATCTCCGGGTTGATTTATGATGTTTTTCTGTACAATGATTAAAGACTTCTTAGATGAGCAAGAAGCCTGCGTACAGCCTTGGATTTATCACCCACCCAAGGCACTACCGCTGGTGCGAAACTCGGCTTGGAGCCACGAAGACAGCTTAAGGCTCACAGTTGGCACGGAGAGTTGGCACAGGAAAGTGTGGCGGACGCCATTACATTCCACAAGTACAGCTGCTAGAATAGTGATTGCTGCTCAGTGGAAGTCACAAACTATACCCACAAAGGAGGAATGGATTTGTAAACTAAATGAATATTTAATTCGGGCAAAATTAACTGCTATAAGGATCCAAACTACAAGAAAGAAGATTCCACCTCAACATTAGGAAGAACTTCCTGACAGTAAGAGCTGTTCGACAGTGGAATTTGCTGCCAAGGAGTGTGGTGGAGTCTCCTTCTTTGGAGGTCTTTAAGCAGAGACTTGACAACAAGTGGAAATGTTTTGATGAATATATGGCAAAATATTGCTCAAGGAAAGATACGCTAATATGCCTAGATTAAAATGTGAAGTACTGGATGGAAGAAAAATTAGTAAGGAAAGATAATAAGAATATGAAGATGATTTGAGAAGATTGTAGAATGCAAAGATTATTGTAAATTGTATAATGTGGAGGAAATCGAGTGGGGGCGGAGGGAAGTGGGAGGAGGGAGAAAAGGATAATATGATGGATTGAGGAAATTGAAATGTAAATGTATGGGGGGATGGGAAGGAAATGGTTTGGCTTTGGTACATCTGTATTGTAATACAAAAGGGAAAACCAATCTTTTTTAAAAAGCCGTGGGTTCTAGTGCTGCGCATGGATCAGTGTTTGACATTGGCAGGGCATTCAGATCACAGAACTGGTTTTAGACATTTTGAGCTGCCAATACATCGTGTTGGCCGGGGAGCTGTGATCTATTCCTAGCTCAAATTGCCCGCAGATGACAAAGGAGCAGGCAGGCAGGCAGGTAGGTGGGGGAGCCCGAAAAGGTGCTCCCCTTCTCCATCTCCATCCGCCTGCCTGCCTCCCCCCACCCACCCCCAAGCTGAGGAAGCCCCAATACCTCTCTGGCTCCATCCCTCCACGTCCCCATCTTCCCTCCCCTGGAACTCACCAGATCTCTCGGAGGTCCCTGGGAGGGAACGCTCAGATGTTGTGGGGAGGGATGCAGGAGACAACCCGACCAGGTCATCCATCCATCTTCCTCCTTCCATTCTCACTAGGTTTGCAGGATCTGTCTCTTTCTCCTGCCCTAGATATTCTCCTGCTCCTGGAGAAGCACAAATGGGGCAGCCCCTTCCCAACAGAAGCCCCATTTCTAATCCTCTCCAGTGGTTGCAATTTCCTCTGTTTGCTCCTCACCCCACTTCGTAAGGCTGACATGTTCTGCACAGTAATGACCTGAGAGTAGATCCCATTGAACTCACTGGGGCTTATGGAGAGAACTTGGTGCCAAAACCAGTCACCATCCTGTCCCCAAGCCTTGGATGGTCATCAAAGCTCAAACTCCATTTCCTTCCATAGTAATACAGTGAAAGTTCGATGGTTTAAATCCATTTCAGTTTTCTCACATAGTTCCCATTTTCGTTGTAATCCATAAGTATAATCCCATTCTCTTTTATCTCCTCTTGTTGTTTATCAGTTTGTTAGCATTCGGGGGGGGGGGTTGCCAAATCATTTATGTTTCAAACATGATATAAATATATAAAGAAAGGGTAGGAATTGGTAGGAAAGAGGGTTCATTAACCTGCTGGTGGGAGGAGGTGGCTTTTCAGCCCATAAATTCAACTCATGCTGGAATATCTGGTGGGCTGGATCTGGAGCACAAAGGGTCAAGTTCTGCTTGCATGAGCCCTTGTGTTCCTTCTTCAAACTCATTAGGCAGGAACGTCAGAGGTCAAATCTGGAGAATATTTCATTCTGGGCTTCTTACGGCAGAGCACAGAAGGCATGCAATCAATTCTTTTCAGTTCTGTCAAGTAGGTCCTTCCCTAGATTTCTCAAGTGCAAGGACCCAGGGCTGTCTGAGTTATGGGGTTCCTTGGGGTCCAGGTCAGCTGGCTAGTCAGGATTGTCACCTGCAGAGTATATGTCAACTAAAGGATAATAGTCTGCCTTGGATCGAGGACTTTTTGGAGGTGTTGCTGTATGTGGAAGCAGAGGAGCTGGTGATGCCACATTTTGGAATAATCTTGAGACTGATACACCACTCCTCCATAGATATTCTCTGTGCTTATACACCATCTTCACAAACTTTACGCTCCTCTTGTGACAAGATTTCCAAAGGCTTAGGGTAGCTTGAGAGAAGTAGCTTATTTTGAGACAGCACCCATTTCTAATTCCTTTTTATGAAAACCCTCTCCCTAGTTGGTTTGGTTTTGGCTTTTGACAGGACATCAGACCATTTGATAACCTTGCATATCGTTTCATATTGATATAGGGATCTGGTGTGCAGATTCTAGTACAGTTCAAGCTTCTTAGTGTTCTGTCTGGACCCAGAGCAAGAGGTTAAAAAGCTTTTTAAAGTCAACTTTTTAATATTGCACTATTTTTTTTAATTTTTAACGTTTTTGCTCTTCTTTGTACTTTTAGACCTCCTTTTGCCATGTGGACGAATCAAACCTCCCTTATTGATCTATTTTTAATGGTAGGGAAAGAGATATTGTTGTATTATCTGGTTCCACAGACTCTGCTAGATTTTATTCAGAAGGTTTTACAAGTACCTATCAGGATGATAAGAACTTTATTACAGTCAGCCAAAAAGGATTTTATGCGTTCCATGTCCTCTGTTAGTACTACAAGCCACCAAAGACTGATAATCCCTCTTTTGTCCCAGAAGTTTGGGAGTAGCAGTCTTTTATACTTGCTTTAATTTTGAATTTTGCTTTCTCATTAGTTCCTCTACTTGTTTAGCCTGAATTTGGCCTTGAGTCGCTTGAGCTCCTGGTCTCAGTGCCAGAGATGACTTAGCAGTTGAGCTGCCTGGGCCCAAAACCTCTTTCTGCTCATCCTTAGAGCTGCTGAGAGATCCTATAAGGTCAGTAATAGGATCTGGCTCCTGCTGTTTCTTAGCCACCTCCTTGTTTTCCTTATTCACGTAAAATGGAGTAATTTTTGCTTGTGCTTTCTTTAGAGAAGCTCTGTGGCACTCGGGGAGAGAACATGCATTTTGTAACTACTCCGGGTCAACACTGTCTTTCCCCTTAGTTCCTCATCAAGTTTCCTGATATCTTTAATAATAATAATAATAATAATAATAATAATCCTAGCCTGAGAAAGAAATTGAGTCCGAAATGATTGAACAATGCAAATGACTGCTTGTGGAAGAGGAAGAAGGGAAGGGAGTTGCTGCCTTTTTTGGCTGGTATTAGCTAACGTATTTATGGGACCCGGAGATTCAAAAAGCCTGGCTCTTTCCAGGGATGGATTTAATTTGGCTCAGTCATGGAATCCGCTCCATCTCCAAGCTCAGTCATTTCTTTGCTCGACCAAAAACAGACAGATGCCGAAAGGAAAATAGAAAATTAGACAGGATGTACCTGTTAGGATATTTCCGTTCCACCTTAAAAGGGAGCAGGCTGTGAGTCACAGAGTCTGCGTATTCCCTGTTCACAGGATGTTTATGTTTTCTGTTGCTTTCGTTTTCTCTCTCTGTGTCGTAGACACTAAAGCAGGCAGTCATGTTTTTCTGTGTTCTGATCAACGCTGAATAAACTTGTAAATAATGCTCTCCTGAGTGCAACTTTTGGCTGTGCATTATCTGCTGATAGAGTGTGCATGAGCTCTGGAATGTGGCAAGAAATCTTCTAGAAACTCATGTCGCTAATAGCTGATACTGCGTGACTACGGGAGGTCGATGGATCGTCCGGTAGCCGGCTTGGGGGCCATGATGGACTTTATCTCCCTGGTAGTATCCCAACAACAGGTTTCGGGCCCAGATTCACAGCACTTACAGGAGAGTAAGACTGCGGCAGACTGCTGAAAGGTATGTGGAAGAAAAGCGAAAGTGAGGCTTTTCTGTTTGCCGCGGCAAGGGCCTTTGAACTCCGGCAGACTAATGGATCTGGGAGCCGCGCCAAAGGCTTCGTGATTAATGAGCTGCCGAGATAAGACGTCTCTGAAGTGAATAAGACTCCCGGCTCAAATAAAAAGCTGGAATGGAGTTCATCCAAGCTTCTGAAGCTGCTGAGTGCCCAAAGTTAAATCGGCACAACTATCAGACCTGGGCAAAATGGTGTGAGAGTTTGCTGCGTCAGTTTGGAGTGTGGCATACTGTGTGTGAGGCCCCTCCAGTTCCTCTGACAGATAGATGGAAGGCTGAAAATTCGAAGGCCATTGACGTAATAGTCTTGTCCGTCTCTCTGGAGGAAATTAAAACGTTAGCTGGCAATGTGACTGCACGTAAGATGTGGAATGCTTTGAAAGTAGCCCATCTGCCAGTCATCCCAGCCCAGAGTTTGACTGCATCGGAGGTCCTGGCTGTTTCCCAGAATGTGAGTGAATGCAGGGATGCCGAGGGCACCGGTTGCAAGCTGCAGGGGGAGCTGACTGTGATGTCATCCCAGGCAGCATTCCAGCCTCCAGGGGGAGCCAAGGAGTCGGCAGCTGAGAACTCTGTTTCTCGTGAGAACCAAGGTCATCGCCTTTGCAGAGGCCGGAAGGGCAAAGGTAAACAGAGGCAGACACCTGCAGATGGCCAGAAGCAGAGGGAGGGTGAAGAGCCCACGCCAGAGGAAAACAAGGCATTGTTTACTGGCACAGCTTCACCAAAGGCTAAAGGCAAGTCTGATGGCCAGGAGCAGGGGGGCAAGCTGCAAAAGCCCACGCCGGTGGAAAACAAGGCTTTGTTTGCTGCAAAGGCTGCTCCAAAGGCCAAAGCCAGGTTTGTTGTTGATTCAGGGAGTACCCGCCATGTCTCAAAAGACCGCCATCTCTTTATCTCCTTCAAGCCTCAAGAAGGTGAGATCCACCTGGCTGACGGAAAGACGTTGCGGATCGCAGGAGAAGGGACTGTGAGACTGGCAAGTCTGCACACTACCATCAAAGATGTACTTTATGTTCCAGGCGCTGCAGACAATTTGCTCAGTGTCCCACAGCTGACTGGGTGTGGTTTTGAGATTTCCTTCAAGAGGAGCGTTTGTGTCATCAGAAAAGGCAAAGAGGACATTTTGCATGCAAAGTTTATGGATGGCTTGTTCTGTATAACTTATGACGACAGTGCTGCTGTTGTGTCTAATGTTGATTCTTGTTGTGTTGCACAAACTAACAAAGTTCTTCATGCAGGATGCATTCACGATGCACATCGAAGGTTTTGTCACCTCTCTTGGAAGGCACTGGCCAAGATGCCAGAGATGGTTGAGGGTTTGAACATCAAACCCTGTAAGTTTCACATGAAATGTGTATCTTGTGCAGAGAACAAGGTGAAGGTTGCTCCAAAAGGCAAGGAGTCTAGCAGGCAGGCTTCCAAACCCTACCAGCTAGTGCACGCAGACCTGGTTGGTCCACTTGCACCCTCTTTGGGTGGAGCAAGGTACTTCATGGTTCTAACTGATTCTTTTTCCAGGTACATTCATGTGTTTATGCTCGAGCAGAAATCGCAAGCGTTTCCTAAGTTCAAGGCATTCTGTGCTTGGTTGGAGAATGTTCACGGTAAGCGTATTGGCTGTCTGTTTACTGATCGAGGCAGGGAGTTCACTTCTCAGCAGTTTGAAGCTTTCCTGACTGAGAAGGGAATCCAGCATGACTTGTCAACGCCTAGATCCCCATGGATGAATGGGCTTGCGGAGCGAGCAAATCAAATGTTGCTGCAAGGAATGAAAACATTGTTGCATGATGCCAATCTCCCTGATAAGTATTGGGGGGAGGCTCTGTCAAATTTTGCTTACACTTATAATCACAGATTGTCATCACCTATTGGTTGTACCCCCTATGAGAAGATGTTTGGTAAGAAACCCAACATCAAACACATGAGAATCTTTGGTTCTGACATGTGGGTACACACCCCACAGAGCAAAAAGCTTGGGAAGCGTGGGGCACATGGTTTGTTCATGGGGTATGAAAAAGGTGCATACAGGGTATGGATGACCAACTCTAAGTCCATTAAGTTCACAAAGAGTGTTGAGTACAATCCTAAGTGGGGGGGAAATGTGGGAATTTTCCAGAGTTACCCAGAGGAGGATGAAGGTGATGTCAAAGAAGCAGCTAAAGCTGAGGAAGCTGCTGAGGATGATGATGACGATGATGATCAGAGTTCGGATTCCAGTTCAGTGGGCGGCGCTGCTGCTGATGTCAGTGACAGTGATGACACAGCAGACTACAAGAGCGCAAAGGCTTCAGTCAGACCATCTGATGCGTCTGACAATGAACTGGAAGAACCACTGCTCACCATTGGTCACTTTTCTCCTAAGAAGGAGATGAGTCCAGAAGACTTGCGTCTAGTACGCAGATCTGAAAGAGCCACAAAGGGCAGACCTCCAAAGAGATTTGCTGATGAGTTTGCTAAGACAGCAACTGCTGTTCTTAGTAGCTCAGAGAAGGTGTGGGAACCTTCAAGCTTCAAAGAGGTTCAGGAGTTAACCTCTAAAGATGCTGAGCCTTGGCTTAATGCCATGAAGGCTGAAGTTGATTCCTTGAATAGGAACCAAACTTGGGAACTGGTACCGGTTGTCCCAGGAATGAGACTGGTTGGCAGCAAATGGGTCTTCAAGGCCAAGACAGACCAGAATGGCAAGGTTGTCAGACACAAAGCCAGATTGGTTGCCAGAGGTTTTTCACAGGTACCAGGACAGGATTACCACGAGACCTACTCACCCACCGTCAAATATGAGAGCATTCGGCTGATGCTCAAGATAGCTGCAGAGGAGAAACTGCATGTTTCCCATCATGACATTAATACAGCTTTTTTGTGCGGGATTTTGGGGGAGGAGCTGTACATGCTTCCACCTGATGGAATGCAGATACAGAAGGGAATGGTCTGTAAACTGCGGAAATCCTTATATGGTCTCAAGCAGAGTGCTAGGTGTTGGAACACGAAACTCACTTAGACATTGCTTTCTCTAGGTTTTCACCAGGGCAAAGCTGATCCATGTGTGTTTGTCAAGAAGGAGGGGCAAAACAAACTGTATTGTTTATGTTTTGTTGATGATCTTCTGATCTTTTGGAAGAATCAGGCTTTGTACCAAAGCACCCTAGCTCAGCTGAAGGAGCACTTTGACATGAAGGATCTTGGTGAGGTATCCAACTATCTTTCTCTGCAGGTGGAGAGGGACCAAGCAGGTAATTTTCTGGTACACCAAACACAGAAAATTGCTGATGTATTAACCAGGTTGAATTTGATTGATGCAAACCCAGCAGACACACCGATGGTGACAGGTTACCAGGTAGACAGTACTGCTGAAGCGTTTTCTGACACAACGCTGTACAGATGCATTCTAGGCAAGTTGAATTTCATTGCTAGATGCTCAAGACCTGACATAGCTGTAAGCTGTAACCTGCTTAGCAGACATGCCAACAATCCTACTGTTCAGGATTGGAAAGCTCTGAAGCACATAGCCTGCTATTTGAAAGGGACTTTGCACTACAGGCTGAGGTTCACCAGTCAGAAGACTGGAGGTCTTGAAATCTTTGCAGATGCAAGTTTTGGAAGTGACACCACGGATGGTACAAGCACTTCTGGAGTATGCTACATGTACAACCACTGTCTGTTTGACTAGCTGTGCACAAGCAGACGACAGTGAGCCTAAGTTCCTGTGAAGCAGAACTCAATGCTCTGTCATTTTCACTCATGGATTGTGAATGGTTGATGCAACTGTTTAAGGACATCGGAGTTTCTGTGAAATGTCCTGTACAAGTGTATCAAGACAATAGATCGTGTTTGGCTTTGCTGAACTCGGAGAGTTGCAAGCAAAGGACCAAGTACTTGCAGATTAAGCTACATCGTGCAAGAGAGTGTATTCAGAAAGGACTCATTCAGGTGTCCTACATGGCAGGAAATGAAATTCCTGCTGATCTGTTGTCTAAGGTTGTTAACAGAGAACAACTTAAGGTTTATGTACAAAGGTTGCAATTGGGTTGAACCACAGGTACTACAGGTTACACGGAAAGGGGAGGATGTTAGGATATTTCCGTTCCACCTTAAAAGGGAGCAGGCTGTGAGTCACAGAGTCTGCGTATTTCCTGTTCACAGGATGTTTATGTTTTCTGTTGCTTTCGTTTCTCTCTCTGTGTCGTAGACACTAAAGCAGGCAGTCATGTTTTTCTGTGTTCTGATCAACGCTGAATAAACTTGTAAATAATGCTCTCCTGAGTGCAACTTTTGGCTGTGCATTATCTGCTGATAGAGTGTGCATGAGCTCTGGAATGTGGCAAGAAATCTTCTAGAAACTCATGTCGCTAATAGCTGATACTGCGTGACTACGGGAGGTCGATGGATCGTCCGGTAGCCGGCTTGGGGGCCATGATGGACTTTATCTCCCTGGCAGTATCCCAACAGTACCTCCATGTCCTTAATATCTCTGAAGCCTACATTGAAGAAGGCCTGGGCAGCTCAGACCAGCCTTATCCTGGTTTAAAAAGGCAGGACTGGTGGAAGAATATTCCCAGACAGAAAAGGAGATACATCTCCTATTGAGAGTTGTGGGTGTGTTAACATCTCAGATGCTGTAGGCGGCGCTATGGGGCTCCCTCAAAATAGAGGAGGTTTGTCCTACAGAGATCTGTATGGAATTTCAAAACTGATCTTATGATCCAGCAGGGAGCCTTACCAGAGAGGCCACGATCCCACGATTCTCCTCCTTGACTTCCTTCTGCAGAGCTCTCTGGTCAGGATCCAGCAAAGCCCAGTCCTCCTCTGTGAAAGGAACAGCTACGTCTTCAAAGCACACTAGACCCTAAGGGAAAAAGGGAGCACAAAGATGTTCTTCTACACATTGCTCTGTTCTTGTCTGAAACAATTTTGTTGTGTATTTAAATGATGGGTATTAATCTTTGTGTAAGTGGGGGATTCACAGAATAGTAATTTTATTATCTATGCAGCACTCATCTTCAAGTAATTCTTTGCAAGCATTCCCATTTTCCAGATGGAATGACCTCCTCTCCCTTCATCTGGTGGGGAGGACCCTCCCCATGCCCTCAAGCCAACTTCAAGGGGCACCAGGAGGGGGAGGGGAGGGAATGGTTGGTTGGTTGGCATCCATCTGTCTTGGGAGACCATGGAAGAGTGTGTCTTTGGGAGTGAGGTCCAGTTGTTGGAAGGTCACAGCGCCAGCTGTGGGTGTGGAGAGCGACAGGGGAGAGACATGTGTTGTTGCATCTGGGACACAGGAAGTGGTCCGGTTTTGCTGCTGCAGATGCAGACGGGCTTTTCTTCTCCCTGTGCTCCCCCCACGTGGGAATGTTCCCGTCTGGCTGCAGCCTCTGTTAACAAAGGTGACTTTTCCCTCCCTCTGAAGGGGGTTTATTTCCTTGACCCAAAGCCCCCTCCCCCAAAAGGAAGGCAGCATCTGGATCCCAAGGAAGAGCAGAGCTGCAGACCTCCTGCGAAGTGGCCCCTCCCTGGCTTGGCAGAGAGGACAAGAGAGGACCCCCTGCTCTCTGACTTGGGGGTCTCCTCCCACCAGGCATGATCTGAGCAGGGACCCCCATGCCCCCTCCCTGCACCCCTGGGACCCCCTTCTCCCCATTGCACCCTCAGAGGGAAGAGAGAGGAGACTCACCCGAGTCCAGGAGGGGCTTTTGCAAAGGAGAGAGAAGAAAGCAGGAAGTGATTGTTGCATTTGCAAAGTAAAGGAAGGATTGAACTCTGATTAATAAGAATACACACAGAGGCTTGAACCAGCAAGACTCTGGGAAGGGTGCGTATAATCGTCTCTTTGTGCTTGTCCGATTCCCGCAGCCCCCGGCCTTCACAAAAGAACTTTTTACAGAGTGTTCAAAAGAACAAATCAGATTTCTTCTGAGCATTTCCACAAACCCACGTGGGGAGAAAGTTAAACCACTAAAACTAATTAAGCACAAATATTTCTGGGGTAAACAAGTTGAGAACTACAAAGAAGAGCATTTAGCAACCCCGGAGGTAATAAACAAGCAATACATATGATAAGGAGGATGGTCAGGAGGACAGCGGATCATTATCACCTTCATGTGAGATCTGTTTCCTGGCCCTAAGATTAACATCCTAAGATTAATATACATCAAATACCGTATTTTTCGTCCCATAGGACGCACCTAGTTTTTTTGGGGGGGGGGGGGAGGAAAATTTTTTTTCCTTTATTTCCCCTCCAAAAGCAGGTCGGGGAAACCGAAGCAGGTCGAGGAACAGCGGGATGGCGGCGCTGCGCCTCCCTGCTGTCCCCCGAGCTTGTGGGGCTGGCCGATGCCTGCCCGGCGAGAGGGGCGCTCTGCTTTAGGGCACCCCGCCCGCCGAGTGGCAGGCTGCTATCCGCAGCCTAGACATCCCTGTGGGAACTCCCGCAGGGCTGCCTAGGCTGCGGATGTCTTCCTGAAGCCTGGAGAGCGAGAGGGGTCGGTGCGCACCGACCCCTCTCGCTCTCCAAGCTTCAGCGAAAGCATGCATTTGCCCCATAGGATGCACCCAGATTTCCCCTTCATTTTTGGAGGGGGAAAAGTGCGTCCTATAGGGCAAAAAATACGGTAAACTTGCCCACTATCTTTAGATGACCCAGGACCCCTGCCTGTCTGTCGAAGTGTGTACGTGACTCGTGAAGAAGAGGGGAACGGGCAGTAGAGGCAAAAGGGCATGAAAAGGGCATGAATGTAGAATCTTATGGGATTTAATCAGAAATTATCGTCAATATATCAAACCCAGTCAACACAATGTCTTCATCGTGGACACGATGGCTTGATGTATATTTTATAATTCCTCGTGGTAATCCCATCTGACCCCTACATCTCACCCTTTTTTATTTTTGTTTTTTATTTATTGTGTACAGAGAAGCTTAAGAGAGGAGAGGCATTGCGTCCTCATAATGTTCCTACATGTGTTTCTGTATCACATATTCCTGAAGGAGGGCGTGGGAAAAATGTAGTGCAGAGAGAGAACGAGGAAGGGATACATTGTAAAAAACAACAAGTTCCAATTAAGGCAACAATGACTAGCAATCCATAGATGAGCCAGGTTCGAAACCACCCAGTCTGTGGTAACCAAGACCACAGAGCGTCCCACCAGGAGGGAGGAACATCTGTGTGATGATGTGTGCTAGTGCTTGCAATTGATCAATTTGAGTTTGCACATGGCAACGATTATCAGTCAAATTAAAACAGCAAAGATTAGACACAACTTGACATCCTAGATGCTGGCGTAGCAAGAGATAGTCTACAGAAGCTTTCAGTGCAATAACAGCTTCTCTTAAAATCTTCTGTTCTTGATTTAAAAGAGCTAAAGCACGTGAGGTATGATTTATAGATGTTGTCAAAGAACAGGCCAGGTGAGCACCCATGCAAGCATTGTATATAGCCAAAGCAGGGACTCCCACTAAGGAAGCTGCCAAATACTCTGCTTTGGAAAAAAGCTGTAGATTGGAGCCACACATGTCTGTTAAACTTTCAGCATGACGTTGAGGGCGCTTTGAGTGCTGCTGCCTGTTTCGTTCTAAAAGTGAGCGACTAGGCTTCAATTGGCTAAGGCAGCATTGAGCATCAGATAAATTGGTGGGAATGTAGTTATAACTTCTTTGATTACACATGAAAAAACCAGCCATCTGGTAAATGCACATGAGCATAATTAAAAGCAATTTGCTGAACACGTGAACAATTCCAAGTTGACCTTCCTGTGTCCAGACAGCGAGTTGCTTTCTTACTGCAATTCACAATCTGAGCACAAGAGGTGTCTGATGGGGCTGCAACTCTAGGCGTGTATAACATTATTGCATCCAGGGGTAACTTTTGTGTCACCTGTCCCTGTAATGAGTATGGGGTTGCTCGTGCATAAGTTGCCGCCTCTCCTGGCTAAATGGCCTTGTTAAACCTTTCTGTCTGGCCAGCCCTTCACTTCGTGGCTGCCTCAGTCGCTAGCAGAATCCGTCAGTGGGCGTTTCTTAAACCTTTTCCAACATAAAAGTTGTTTGACGCCCAGTCTCCTCCTACTCTCCCTGCGCGGAAGTCTTCTGCGCAGGGAGGGCACGGGTAGCGGAGGACCTGTGCTCTCCCCGCTGGTGTCCAGTGAAGAGTTCAGCCAAAGCTAATTTCTCTACCCAATCATTCTGTCTCTCGCTGACGTAGCAGCGTAGGTATTGCTGGAGTATACTGTTCGCTCTTTCTGCTTGCCCGTTGGTTTCCGGGTGTCTCGCCATCGAGAAGCCCACTTCGACCTGCAGCAAGCTCATGAGCTTCCTCCAGAACCGGGAAGTAAATTGTTTCCCGCGGTCGGAGATAACCCTCGAGGGAGCCCCATGCAACCTGAAGATGTGCTCCACAAACAACCTGGCTGTTTCCTCTGCCGTAAATGCATGTGAGCAAGCTATAAAATGGCACATTTTTGTCAGTAGATCGACCACTACCATGACCGCTGTCTTCCCACGGGACTTGGGCAAATTGGTCATAAAATCAATGGACACCACCTCCCAGGGTTTTCCCGGTGTGGGTAAGGGTTCCAGTAATCCTGTGGGGGCAGCCCGCTCCCCCTTTGCCCTTTGGCAGCGGTCGCACCCCCGTACATATTCCCGTACATCCTCCCTCACCCTGGGCCACCAGAACTGCCTGGTGACGAGCATCATGGTTTTGTGCTGTCCAAAGTGCCCGGCTGTGGGGTTGTCGTGGAGTTGTTTGAGTACTTTCCCCCTCAGGGTCTCCCCCAGTACATACAGCGCCCTCTTATAGTACAGCACCCCTTCCTTCTCCTCAAACCCTCCTTGGGTTTCTCTTCCATCTCGGAGTTCCCGGATTTTAGTTTGTGCGAACACGTCGTTTCTAGTAAGCCCGGCCAGTTCTCGTTTCCCCACCAAGGTTCCCCCACACACCCATCGGTCCTCGGGGATCACGTGTCATATCTCTGGCGGCCCCTCTCCTTCCATGTACTCCGGCTTCCGGGAGAGAGCATCTGCTCTCACGTTTTCCTCTCCTGGCACGTATCGGATTTCGAAGGAAAACTTGGAGAACTCCTGTGCCCATCGAATCTGTCTCTGGTTGAGCACTCGTGCGGTCCTCCAGTATTCCAAGTTCTTGTGATCTGTACAAACCTGGATCTTGTGCTGCGCCCCTATTAGTAGATGTCGCCATCGATGAAACGCCGCATAGATCGCAAGCAGTTCGCGGTCATACACAGTATAGTTTTGCTCCGACTTGCTCAGCTTTCTCGAGAAAAAGGCACACGGTTTCCATTCCTGCTTGCTCCTCCCTGGCTGCAAAAGGACCGCCCCAATGGCTCTGTCGGACGCGTCGGTCTCTAGCCTCATGGGTTTCTCCAGATCTACGTGCAGGAGCTGCTCTTCCGATGCGAACGTCTTTTTCAGTCTTTCAAAGGATTGCTGGGCCCCCTCTGTCCAGACGAACTTCCTCTTGCTACTGAGACAATCTGTGATGGGCGCTGTCAAGTGGGCGAAGTTCTTGATGAACTTCCTGTAGAAGTTGCTGAACCCTAGGAACCTCTGCACGTCTTTCCGGGTTTTGGGAGCCTTCCACTCCAGCACTGCCTGCACCTTGCTTGGGTCCATCGCTAGGCCTTTGTCTGACAACTTGTACCCCAGAAACTCAACTTCTCTGGCGTGAAACTGACATTTTTCCAGCTTGACCCACAACTGGTGCTTCTGCAGTCGTTTTAGCACTTCCCTGACGTCTCTGACATGTTGCTCCTCATTGTCCGAATAGATTAAGACATCGTCCAAGAAGGCTACGCAGTTCTTGTACAGCAGAGACCCCAACACGTGGTGCATGAAAGCTTGAAAACAGGCGGAGCCTGACTGTAATCCAAAAGGCATAACTAGGTACTCAAAGGCCTCTAGGGGTGTGAACATTGTTGTCTTCCATTCATCCCCCTCCCTCATCCTGATCAAATTGTTTGCTCCCCTGAGGTCAAGCTTGGTAAAAAATTTCCCCTGCCTCACCCACGTTAAAATGTCGTCAATCCTGGGCATTGGGAAGGTCATGGGTTCTGACACCAAATTGACGGCCCTATAGTCCACAACGAGCCTGGGTTTATTAGTGTCCTTTTTGTCCACAATGAACACCGGACTGCCTCCCACCGCTTTTGATTCTCTTATGAAGCCTCTTTTCAGGTTCTTGTCAATAAATTCTCGCAACTCCTTCATCTCCCTGTCCGACATGGCATACAGTTTACCCACCGGCAGCTGCGCCCCCAGGAGCAAGTTGATTTGGCAGTCAAAGGGCCTATTGGGGGTAGTCTATCCGCCTCCTTCTCGCTGAAGACCTCCTGCAGGTCCACTCTATCCCAGCCACCCTGGTCACGGTCATCCTTGGGGTTTCCCCCCCTAGACAGTGTTCCAAGCAGTAAGCGGACCCAAAGGTGACTGTCCTCTGATGCTATGCCACCACTGGATCATGTTGTGCTAGCCAGCTCATCCCTAATATTATTGGGGGCCCTGCCAGTGAGGCGACGTGAAAGGCGATGGTCTCCGAGTGCCTGGAAACCCTCATTCTCATTGGTGGGGTCTGGTGTGTCACTTCCCCTCCCAGAAGCTCCCTGCCATCAATGGTGGTTACTTGCAAGGGGAAATCCAAGGGCAGCAGGTGGAGCTGGTGCTCTAGTGCAAAGTCCTTGCTGAAGAAATTGCAGGAACTGCCCGAATCCAACAGCCCTTTCACCTTGACTGGGTGCCCATTCGGGAGTTCTAGCACCACTTCTATGGCTATAGCCGCCCTGGGGGGGGTCTGGTTGGGGCACTTCTACTGGTTGCTGGCCTGGCTGCTGTGCCCGCTGAGTGGCAGCCAAGCGTTCACGTTTCCCTGCTCCTGCCCCTTTTCCACCTCCTCCTCACCCCCTGCAGCTCCCACCATTCCTTGCCAGGCCTTTCTTTGAGGGCAGACCCTGGCAAAATGTCCTGGCCGCTGGCAGAGGAAACATTTCTTGGTGGTTTTCCAATCCTTTCCCTCCTTCTTGCGACCTTCGCTGGAATTTGAAACCTCCCGCGCGACCCCCCATCTATTTCCATTGGCTCCGCCGGCGGGGAAGGCTGCCTTGGTATTTCAGGAATGCGGTAGTCATGGTAATGTTGCTCTCTCCCTTCCCGCTTCTCCTGGGCCCGCGCTTCCTGCCTTACACCAATCGCAAGCACAGCCTTGGTCAGCTGATCCATCGACTGCGGGTGGGGTGCGTGGGAAAGCTCATCCTTCACCGTTGGGGACAACCCCTCCTCGAACAACATTTGAATGCTCCTGAAGGTAGGAGTCTATCAATTGATGAAGATGATCATCCAAATGTCATAGACCAAATGGAGCAAACAACACACAGACCTAGTGGTGGGAGGAAAAAATCCTTAAATAAGAGTCACGGGGGAATGATTAATGGACTTCAATGTCTGTACACTAATGCGCAAAGCATGGGAAATAAACAAGATGAGCTTGAGCTCTTGGTACAGCAAACTAAATATGACATAATAGGCATCACTGAAACCTGGTGGGATAAGTCCCACAATTGGAATGTAATAATGGAGGGATACAATCTATTTCAGAGAAGCAGACCAGACAAGAAAGGAGGAGGAGTGGCGTTATATGTCAGGGATGTGTATACCTGTGAAGAGATCCAAGATTTAGAACCTCAAAGCCAAAGTGAGAGCATTTGGGTCAAAATTAAGGGATAAAAGAATAAGTGACCTCATTGTGAGAGTTTACTATAGATCCCCAAGCCAAACGGAGGACATAGATGATGCCTTCCTGGAACAGATGGCCAAGCATGCAAAAGGAAGGGAGATAGTAGTAATGGGGGACTTCAATTACCCGGATATTTGTTAGATGTCAAACTCAGCCAAGAGCATAAGGTCAAACAGATTCCTCACTGGCCTTGCAGACAACTTCATTGTCCAGAAAGTGGGAGAAGCAACAAGAGGAACAGCCATTTTAGATCTGGTCCTAACCAATGTTGATGACCTGGTTAGTGGGGTAGAAGTGGAAGGATCATTAGGCGCGAGTGATCATGCTCTTCTGAAGTTTACTATACAGCGGAAAGGAGCAGCCAAGCATACTAGGACTCAATTTCTTGACTTTAAGAAAGCCGACTTCATAAAACTTAGGGAAGTGCTGGGTGAGATCCCATGGACAGTAATACTAAAAGGAAAGGGAGTTCATGATGGCTGGGAGTTTGTTAAGAGGGAGATAGTAAAAGCACAACGTCAGGCAATACCAATGAGACGGAAACATGGAAGGTGCCTAAAGAAGCCAGGGTGGCTATCTAAAGAACTTTTAACTGAGTTAAGATTAAAAAGGATGTGTACAAAAATGGAAAGGGGGGAAACCACCAAAGAGGAATTCAAACAAATAGCCAGCACGTGTAGACACAAAGTCAGAAAAGCTAAAGCACAGAATGAACTCAGGCTTGCTAGAGAGGTTAAAAGCAACAAAAAAGGCTTTTATGGGTATGTCCGTAGCAAAAGGAAGAACAAAGAAACAGTGGGGTCACTCAGAGGAGAAGATGGTGAAATGCAAACAGGGGACACAGAAAGAGCTGAACTCCTCAATGCCTTCTTTGCCTCAGTCTTCTCCGATAAAGAAAACAATGCCCGACCTGAAGAATTTGGAGCAAATGATTCAGCAAAGGAAACACAGCCCAGAATAACTAAGGAGATAGTACAAGAATACTTGGCTAGTTTAGATGTATTCAAGTCTCCAGGGCCAGATGAACTGCATCCAAGTGTATTAAAAGAACTGGCAGATGTGATCTCTGAACCACTGGCAGTCATCTTTGAGAATTCCTGGAGAACAGGCGAAGTCCCGGCAGACTGGAGGAGGGCAAATGTTGTCCCTATTTTCAAAAAGGGGAAAAGAGAGGACCCAAATAATTACCGCCCAGTCAGTCTGACATCAATACCAGGGAAGATTCTGGAGCAGATCATTAAGCAAACAGTCTGTGAGCACCTAGAAAGGAATGCTGTGATCACCAATAGTCAGCATGGATTTCTGAAAAATAAGTCATGTCAGACTAACCTGATCTCGTTTTTGACAGAATTACAAGCCTGGTAGATGAAGGGAACGCAGTGGATGTAGCCTACCTTGATTTCAGCAAGGCATTTGACAAGGTGCCCCATGATATTCTTGAAAAGAAGCTGGTAAAATGCGGTCTTGACTATGCCACCACTCAGTGGATTTGTAACTGGCTGACTGACCGAACCCAAAGGGTGCTCATCAATGGTTCCTCTTCATCCTGGAGAAGAGTGACTAGTGGGGTGCCACAGGGTTCTGTCTTGGGCCCGGTCTTATTCAACATCTTTATCAACGACTTGGATGATGGACTCAAGGGCATCCTGATCAAATTTGCAGATGACACCAAATTGGGAGGGGTGGCTAACACCCCAGAGGACAGGATCACACTTCAAAACGACCTTGACAGATTAGAGAACTGGGCCAAAACAAACAAGATGAATTTTAACAGGGAGAAATGTAAAGTATTGCACTTGGGCAAAAAAATGAGAGGCACAAATACAAGATGGGGACACCTGGCTTGAGAGCAGTACATGTGAAAAGGATGTAGGAGTCTTGGTTGACCACAAACTTGACATGAGCCAACAGTGTGACGCGGCAGCTAAAAAGCCAATGCAATTCTGGGCTGCATCAATAGGAGTATAGCATCTAGATCAAGGGAAGTAATAGTGCCACTGTATTCTGCTCTGGTCAGACCTCACCTGGAGTACTGTGTCCAGTTCTGGGCACCACAGTTCAAGAAGGACATTGACAAACTGGAACGTGTCCAGAGGAGGGCAACCAAAATGGTCAAAGGCCTGGAAACGATGCCTTATGAGGAACGGCTAAGAGAGCTGGGCATGTTTAGCCTGGAGAAGAGGAGGTTAAGGGGTGATATGATAGCCATGTTCCAATATATAAAAGGATGTCACATAGAGGAGGGAGAAAGGTTGTTTTCTGCTGCTCCAGAGAAGCGGACACGGAGCAATGGATCCAAACTACAAGAAAGAAGATTCCACCTAAACATTAGGAAGAACTTCCTGACAGTAAGAGCTGTTCGACAGTAGAATTTGCTGCCAAGGAGTGTGGTGGAGTCTCCTTCTTTGGAGGTCTTTAAGCAGAGGCTTGACAACCATATGTCAGGAGTGCTCTGATGGTGTTTCCTGCTTGGCAGGGGTTTGGACTCGATGGCCCTTGTGGTCTCTTCCAACTCTATGATTCTATGATTCTATGATTCTATGATTCTATGAGTCCAGTTCCCACCCGAGCCGGTGAACTAACATGGCAAAGCGTGACCAGTAGTCTCTAACTGACTGGTGCCCCTGTTTACAGTTCATCAGTTCCTGCCGAGTCACACTTGCTGTACATCACTGGAGTACATTGCATCCATCACCTGGAATAATTTCCTCAGGTCCTTCAAGGCGGCATTCTGCGTCGCCATTAGGGGCCTGATCCATTCTCTGGCCCCATCCTGCAGATGTCCGACAATATAGGCAACCCTCTCCCCATCGTCTGCAAAATCATTCTGCTGCAGTTCCAACGCGTACTCTATTTCCGTTCGGAATGCACTATAGTCCTGGGGCTTCCCTCCAAATTTGTGTACCGGTCTCGGTACCTTCCTTGCTACGGGGGTGGGTCTGACCTGTGCATCTTGAGCCCGCCTTTCGTCCAGCCGCGCCGTCAGAAGAGCCACATGCTGTTCCAAATCTCGGTTCCTCTCCACCAGATTTTGCACTCCAGCTGCTCCCTCCGCGGCGCCCGCTTCTCCGGTTTTGCTCATGATGCTGCCTGCCTGCTGCTGTGCACAAGCAACGTCAGTGACTGACGGATTGCTGTAATGAGTATGGGGTTGCTCATGCGTAAGTTGCCGCCTCTCCAGGCTAAATGGCCTTGTTAAACCTTTCTGTCTGGCCAGCCCTTCACTTCGTGGCTGCCTCAGTCGCTAGCAGAATCCGTCAGTGGGCGTTTCTTAAACCTTTTCCAACATAAAAGTTGTTTGACGCCCAGTCTCCTCCTACTCTCCCTGCACGGAAGTCTTCTGCGCAGGGAGGGCACGGGTAGCGGAGGACCTGTGCTCTCCCCGCTGGTGTCCAGTGAAGAGTTCTGGAGCCCTCTCGCCGATTCCCCCATCTGCCCCCCTTTATCCCTGGTGTGGCGCTGATTTGCTTCCCCCTCTGCTGAGCTGCGTCTCTCCCTGCTGGGCCCTTCTCCAGCATCATTTGAGAGCCTTCCCTCCGCCTCTAGCTCCAGTGTCAGTTCCCTGACATTATGGAACGCTTTTTAGAGTGTAGAACCTTTTTCTCTCCAAGTCAACACTTTCTTTCACATCAATAACAGGAAATCAGTCTTAATTGCATGCAGTGTGTGTGAGCTTCTGTTGTTTGTAACGTGGTCTAGACATTTATTTAAAGTAATGAAGGTCACATTTCACAATAGTACGCCTAATCTAATATTTAATGTGAATCTGTAGTGTTGCTGCTGAATGAGGGTGGACTGAGAGTGAGCTGGTGTTGGTGTTTGGTGGAGGGAGTTGGAAATGTTTGTATCTGGGAATGGAGAGTTGCTCAAAGTGGAGCTGAGATGGTGGTCTTGCATGAGGAGGGAAGGGGGCACAGGGAAGAAGGGGCCGTACCAGAGCATCTCAAAGCAATGTGCTGGGGGGCGGGAGCCATGGTGACACAAGTGTGTGTAGAATGCTATTCCCAAAATGACACAGGCGAGAAACCGTAAGGATGAGTATAATGGGGAAGGAGGTTCAGGCAGGTCCCAAACCGAGAGTGCTAAGGGTGTTTGTTTCACGTTTCTTCTTTATGACTACTGTTGTAATAAATAATTCTTCATAGAAGTTATTGCATTACATTCTTCATTAAATTATTTTTCCATTGATACGTAATGTTAAAAAAATGTTTAGGGGTGGTCTCATTTTGACTGAAGAAAATCACCACTGGAGGGGGTATAAATACAGTTCAAATTGGGGAAAATAAATAGTTGAAATTGGGAAAAATAAATACAGTGGTACCTCAGTTTTCGAACAGTTTAGTTCTCAAACTACTTGGAACCTGAACACTTCAAAGCCAGAAACAAGTGTTCCAGTTTTGGAACTTTTTTTGGCAGCCGAACATGCTCTGTTCTGAGTATAACTCCCGTTTTGAGTGCCATACGTCCGTTTTCCTTGTGAGGGAAGGTGGGCTGCGTAGCAACCCACCCTCAAGCGCTGGGTTCCTCCACCCGCCACAACAGCAACCACCCCCTCCTCCAGCTCTGGTGGCCCAACACTGAGTGAGGGAAGGCTGGGCCGGGCGGCAAGTAGGAATGGGATTGGGCTGCTCCGCTAGGCAGCGTTGCTGCTTGCACGGGAAGAGGAGCTGGATGGGGGCTGCTGAGCTGGGGAGGGACAGGCTCCGTCACATTTCCGTTGAGGGGTTTGAGGCTGCACTCCTCAAGGGAGAATTTGAAAGGAGCCCCCACCTCCGCCTCAGATCCCCTGCAACCCCGTGAAGGCAGCCAGGCTGAATAGTTGCTGGGGTTGGGGAAGGTGGAGGCAGCCCGGAGCTGCATCTGAGAGCCCCTGCACCACTTGAAGGCAGCCAGCCGCTCCTCAGCGGAGCTTCCCGCTGCTGCTCCTACTTGCGTGCAAGGAGGAGTGGAGGCAGGGATCTCTCAGCGCAAAGCCTCCACTTCTGAGAGATCTCCGCCCTGCTCCTGAACAGGGCTGCCTTCAGAGGTCTTCCAAAAGGTACGGAATTCTTTCTCTCTTTGACATCTGATATTGGGGGGGGGGGTTTGTTCCACAGAGAGGGTGCCACTACCGAGAAGGCCCTCTGCCTGGTACCCTGTAAATGTGAGGGAACTGCCAGAAGACCCTCGGAAGTGGACCTCCGTGATGATGGGGGGATATTTTCTTTTCCTTGTGTTAGATGGATGTTGAAACAAGGTGTGATTGACATGGGCATGTCTGGAGCACAGATTTCTGCCCAACACCACTCCTCTTCCAGGACATACCTGTGATGTTTTGATGACACTATGAGAAATGTGTTGTGGGAACTATTAAAAACCCGTGTAATCTTTGTTCTGGACATTTTCTTTTTTGCTCTCCTTAGAGATTGAGACCTTTGTTGCAACAAATAAATGATCAGGCCTTCTGGCCACTGATTTGCTTCCTCATTGCTTGCCTGCTGTCTCGCGTTTTCTGATCAATCCAGCATCCGCAGGGCTAGACTCCAGCAAAGTTGGAAAGCGCTTTAGCTGGCGTACCCCAACAATTGTTCTTTTCACCTGGATGGAGTTGGTGTGCTGTCAAAACCAATCGCCAATTTCCCCCATAACACATATATAGCTATATAATCCCTAGTGTAATAAATTAAGACCTTTGGAGCAGGCATTTTATATATATATAAAAAAAGGTTTTTATGAGCCGCCCTACTGCCCTATCCTCTGCTGGGCTTTCCGGGTTCCGGAAAGTTCGCCTATATGAAGGAAAGGAGACTAGGCCAAGTAGATTCACCCCGCCCCCTGCCCGCAGCTGATTGGCCAGCTGGGTTGGGGGCAGGGCAAAGGCAAGGCTGAATCTACTCAGCCTTGATACGGTAAACGGGGGGGGGTCCACCCTCCCACGTCCGAAACGATGACCCCAAGAGCGCCCACTACACTATGCACCCCTTCCCCAGCCTCTTCACTGTCGCACAAGCACCACACACAACCCTTTTCCCCTTTTCCACGGGCGAAATAAGCCCCAAACTCCCAAGCCCCTATCCCTTCTCTCGCTCCATCTTTATTATGAGTCGACCGTGTCAAAATACATCCCCGTTTGTTCCAATGGCCGCGTCTTGACCAATCAGGTACGTGCATCTGCTCTGCAGAACCAGCTCAGCGAGCCTCTGCACGCCTCATTTAACCTCTTGACAAGCTGCTGACAGCTCCCCGCTGAGAGAACAATGGAATCGAAACTCGTAACCTCGTAAAACTGTCAAACCTTGTTACAATGTATCCAGTTTAGCTCGTAAAACTGTCAAATGTATCTAGTTTGTTTCCGTTTTCTATTATTATTGTAAGAATGGACGAAATAGACTGAAAACTTCTTAAATTCATATAAAATCAACCCCTTCTCCGATTTCCTTGGTTCTGGTGTCAATCGACTCAGCCTTTCCAGGACTCCATAATCCCTCGAGCGAGGAGTCACGTACTCAGGAAGACCTTAATCTGGTCAGATCACCTCGCCCAGCCCTACCTCCGGGCAATACCAGGTGGCAGACTTTACATATTCGGACCATTGTCTTCTCATCACCGGTACTCAGGAAGTGCTTATCTATGCATATCTTCAGCTCTGCATATTCCCTCCTCCCTGTCCTCTATGCTAATCCGTGTAACCCAACCTCTCTGTGATATCACCCATGTAACCCAACCTCTTTGTAATGTATTCATGACGCGTTTCGCACTGTATTATGGGACATGGAGGGAAGTTTCAAAAACTCCTGTCACCCCTTACTCGGGGTTCAATTTCATCTTGAACCTGTTGCGCAATAAACTTGGATTTCCTGGAACTTGCTCCCGTCTCCGGCTGAGCTCATTTTCTCCCGCAGGGACCCGCGGACTCAGTCCGACGAGCTGGGTGGCAGAGTAACCCCGCACCCAGATTTTACCGTAACAGTTGGCGCCCAACGTGGGGCTGGCGGTTCTCCCGAACTGCTGACCGGGGGCCCCGAAATCTTCAGCCGGCTCCGGGCCATTTTGCCTGGGAAGATCCTTTTGGACCTCCGGCCATCTTCCGGGCGGTAATCGAAAGCCCTAGGAGTTCAGCCGGGGAGCAAAGAGGGATCCAGCCGGCTTATTCATCGATCCCGGGATCATCGTAGAAGACGCGTGAGTATAGGAAAATCCAGTGCACTGGTGGGTAGGGGTGGAAGTCTCCTGGCAACTGAATTCTCTGCCCTCCTCTCTATCGTTCCTTCTCACCTTTCTCTTGGTCCGGTTAGCGAGAAAGACCGTGGACCACCGCTCGACCCGAAAGGGGGGTTCTGAGCTCTATCTCTTTTCTGAACCCTCCAGCCAGCCGCACCAATTGGGAGCCCGAAGTAAGACGGAGAGAACCGACTTCAACATTAGCCGACACTCCGCAACGGGCATCTCAGTTGAAAGCACGGGGTTGGAGTTCTCTTCCGAGCTTCCCGAGCGTCCTTCCTAGGAGGCAGGAAGTGGTCTAGCTTTTCTATCCCAATCCCAGCCGCACCGGTCGGACCACGTGCATCGTGAGCCCGCTTCCGAAAGCAAGGGGGATTTTCGATTCGGAAACCTATCCGGGGACCACCCGATCTGGCACCGCACAGCGCGGGCGTCCAGTAGGGCTCCCTTTTTCTGAGATTGTAACGCTAGGTAGGAGGTTGCCAGGAGGGATAGCTCATGAGGAATTGGGCGGGTTTGGCAGAGTGGAAAAGAGACCCCTGATTGTTAATTAAGGACAAGGAGGAAATTAGGAAAGGAGAACTAAATATTAAGAGCTCACTAAATCGTTAAGAGGTTGCCAAGCAACGAGAAAGATACCCAGGCCCCTATAAACCCTTACCGACCCTATATCTCTCTCCCTTTTTCTACCCAGACACGCGTGAACCATAAAATGGGTACCCAGGCTTCCAAGCACGAGCGGGCTCACTCTGGGAGGAAGGCTTCTAGAAAGCCATCCCGGTCCCAGAGGGACCCTGACTCTCCTCTCGAATTTGTAATCATCCATTGGAAGTCAATTCCTGGCCACAAACTTCTATCGAAGCAAAAACTAGAGAACCTCTGCACAGAAATCTGGCCCGCCAACACCACTTCCGCCCGACCAGAATTACGTTGGCCCAAGGGAGGTTCGTTTAACGAAGACCGACTGAAACACCTAAGGAGACACTTAATGGAAGAAAAACCCCGCCAGTTAGAATATTTGGCAGCCTTCGAGACAGTTAAAGGATTACTCCAAGTCTCGAAGGGAGCACCATCGTATCAGCTGCCCATATTAAATCCCGGAAGGCAGCCTATGCCCCCCCCTTACGAAGGACACTTCGCTGATGATACAGTAGAACAAGCCCTGGTTCCCTTCTACTATAGGGAACCGACACCACCCATCCCTAGCGATAGCTCGGATAGTGACGAAGAAACGGGGGATGGAGGGGCACGAGGAAGTAAGAACCAGAGGCTCACGAGGTTACAAGCCAGAAAGAACAACCCCATCGTAGAAACCCGTAGCCTTACAGAGCGCCCTATAGAAGAAACCGAAGAAACCCCGGGAACTTCTGGACAGGAAAGTTCCACAGCGGTCCAGATGCCCCTAAGGGCCCTACCGATTCCGCCCATCCAACCCGACGGGGCTCCCCGGATGGTTTATACGCACCAGCCCTTTTATACTGCCGACCTAGTAACCTGGTCAAATCAAATGCCCTCTCTAAGGGATGACCCAGATAAATGCCATCGCCAGATCAGCGCCATCTTTTCCACTCACAACCCCACTTGGCCAGATGTCCACGTTCTTTTAAACGCCCTATTCAATGAAGCTGAAAAGGCGGACATTCTGACCAAAGCCGGAGAGGCCATAGAGTCACCGGACTACCAGAGGGGACGTCCCGCGGCATTAGCGGCCCTCTCAGCCCAGTGCCTGCGTATAGAACCTACATGGGACTACAATACCACCAACGGGATTTGGTGCTTAAATCTATTTAAAAGGGCTATCTTAGACGGTGTAAAAGCCGCTGGACAGCGTACTGTCAACTGGACCAAGGTCCAAACTGTACTACAGGGACCAAATGAACATCCATCGGATTATTACACTAGACTGGTCTCCGCCATCAAGACCTGGGGAGGGATAGACCCGGAGAACCCCCAACATGAAGTAATCGTTAAGGGTTTCTTCAAAGACCAGGCCAGCCCAGATATAAGAAAAGCCCTGAATCTCCAAATAGGATATGATGGGAAGAGCGTTAGCGAAATCTTATCCATCGCCAAATCAGTTTATAACTCTCGGGATGAAAGGAAACGAAAGGAAGCAAAACCTGAGACTGAACACATCTTAGCGCTGAGCATGGAGCCTAACTCCAGCCGGGGCAGAAGTTTTAACCGAGGAAGAGGGGGCCGGGGAGGAGGACCCCCCGCTCCCCACAGACCATGGGGACCCAACACCGGAGGATGCTATTACTGCCAAGAAGAGGGACACATAAAGAGGTTTTGCCCCTACCTAAACCCCACAACCTATGGAGTACAAGGCTCTAAACCCTTTCCGGCTCAGACCAATTATCCTCCTTTCCCGATGCGCCCACATTCCAACATAACCCAGGGATATGGCAACCAACAACCCACTATGCAAGCACCTCCAAACCACCGACCTCAACCGGGCACACAGGTTCAAATGCCCGCTATGACTCCAGCCACTCATTCTTGGGCAAATGCCACCGCTCCTCCCTTACACCCCCCCAACCAGCCACCTCCTGAAGATCAAGACACATACTGACAATCACCGCGGAATCTCAGTCCGGCCCAAGCCATCTACCCTGTCCTAGCATTATCGCCAGATGACCCTATCTGCACGATTGAGATCGATGGCCACCCCTATCGATGTTTATTAGATACGGGAGCTACGTACTCGACCCTGACTAGCAGCCACCTAGAACCCGGGTCAGAAACCAAGAAAGTTATGGGACTGGACGGGATACCCCGCACTTGCCCTCTCTCACAACCGGCCAAAGTCACCCTCGGACCCTTATTGGCGGAACACACCTTCCTCCTAACGAGCAGCCCAGTGAATCTCCTTGGCAGAGACCTACTCTGCAAACTCAATGCCACCATAAAATGTTCTGAAGATGGCATCTACCTGTACATGCCCGAAGACTCTGTCCCTGCCTTTCAAGGCATGGTATTAGAGGAAAAATTAGATCGCCAGTTTCCCGAACTTCCCCCAGAACTAGAGAATGAATTACCCCCTTCACTGTGGGGCACGGAATCAACTTCTGTAGGATTACTATTATCTGCCACCCCGGTAAGGATTACCTATAGAACTGATCGGCCCTTCCCTTGCACCAAGCAATACCCTCTACCCAAAGAAGCAATCGACGGACTGACACCTATGATAGAAGATTTCCTCAGCAAAGGGATCCTTGTTCCCTGTGCGTCACCTTGTAACACCCCAGTGCTCCCCATAAAGAAACCCTCCACAGAAGGAGCCCCAGTCCGGTACCGTTTTGTCCAAGACCTGAGACTGGTAAACCAATTCGTAATACCCCGCCACCCAGTCGTGGGCAACCCTAACTCCCTCTTAAATGCCATCCCGGCGGGAACAACCTGGTACTCTGCAGCGGATCTATGCTCCGCCTTCTTCAGTATACCCTTGGACCCCGCCAGCCAATTCCTTTTTGCATTTACCTGGGGACCCAGCCAGCTAACTTGGACAAGGCTGCCCCAAGGCTACGTAGAATCACCCGCGATCTTTTCCGCCATATTACACCAGGACCTACAGGACGTGTGCCTGCCTGCTAACTCCGCCCTCCTTCTCTACGTAGATGATATTTTATTGTGCTCTACTAGTGAAGAGGCATGCAAATTAGACACTAAATATCTCCTCTCAGAACTAGCCCGGAAAGGACACAAGGTGTCCCCTAAGAAGTTACAATATTGTAAACAGGAAGTAAAATACCTCGGACACATCCTAGGAGTGGGTACCCGAAGCCTAGCCACCGACAGAATCGAGGCCGTTACCAGAATTCCCTCCCTAAGACTAAGCGGCAATTACGCGGCTTCCTTGGTATGGCAGGCTTCTGCCGAGCATGGATTGCCGGCTATAGCGAAATAACGAAGCCTTTAACCGCTATGACCCGCCAAGACCACCCAGATACCCTGGTCTGGGAAGAGGAAGCTTATAAATCCTTCGAACGCTTAAAAAGAGAATTACGGTCCGCTCCTGCTTTAGGACTGCCAGACTACCGGACTCCTTTTAACCTGTTCATCCATGAACAAATGGGAGTCGCCTCAGGGGTCCTAACCCAACCCTTCCGAGATCAGGAAAGACCAGTAGCCTATTACAGTCTACAACTAGACAACACCGCAAAGGGAGCAGTGAGTTGTTTAAGAGCTATTGCCGCCGCTGCGATCCTCCTTGAGAAAGCCCAGGAAACAGTCTTGGGACATGAAATTACCATCCATGTTCCCCACTCGGTCTCCACCCTCTTAACCTTGAGAGGTTGTCATCACTTCTCAAACTCTCGCCTAAACCGATACGAAGCCCTTCTATTAACCCCATCTAACGTCACCATCAAACGCGTCAATTCCCTGAATCCAGCTACCCTATTACCCCTTCCTGATGATGGCACCCCACACCACGACTGCGCTACCATAGTCCGCCAAGCCGAGAAACCGCGGGAGGATCTAGACCACCTTCCCTTAGAAAACCCTGACCTCATACTGTACACTGATGGCAGCTCAAAGGTCATCGAAGGGGAAAGGAAGACAGGGTACGCAGTCGTCTCTGACTTTGAAGTCCTGGAATCCAACCCAATTAACCCACAGTATAGCGCCCAAGCCGCTGAATTAATTGCACTCATACGTGCTTGTGAACTTGGCGAAGGGAAGAGAACCACCATTTACACGGACAGTAAATACTGCTTCGGGCTCGTACACACAACCGGTCAAATTTGGCTTCAAAGGGCTTCTTAACTGCAGCCGGCTCCCAAATTTCACACGCCGCCCTAGTAGAGAGACTTCTTACAGCCATTCACTTACCGAGTGCAATAGCAGTAGTCCACTGTAAAGCACACACCAAAGGGAGGGACCCGGTCTCGAAGGGAAACAGACGGGCTGATAAAGCTGCCCAAATTGCTGCCCTTCGCCCCCCAAATAATGAGTCCGAATTTCAAGCCTTACAATTACCTACAGACATAGACGCAACACAAATATATGATTCAGCCCCAGAGGAGGAAAAATCAAAATGGGAATCCGTGGGCGCAACTGAACAGAATGGTATTTGGACCCTCCCCGATGGCAGGACAGTCCTTCCAAGAGCCTGGGTTCCAAAATTAGTGAGAATCCTCCACCAACAGACTCACTGGGGAAAATGGAGATTAATAGACCACGTTACGAGGTCCTGGTACGCCCCAGGGATAGCCACCGCAGCTACAGCAGCCTCCAAGAACTGCATTACCTGCCATCACTTCAACCCCAAACGTGAGCCCAAAAGGAAACCACCAGGAGCTAGACCGTGGGCCTTTGTCCCCTTTGAGAGTTTACAGCTAGACTTTATCGACTTACCCCAATGCCAAGGCTTCAAGCATGCCCTGATTATAATAGATCAATTTTCCTCTTGGGTGGAGGGATTCCCCGTCGAAAGGCCACCGCATCGGTAGTCGCTAGGGCCCTCCTTCAAGACATCATTCCTCGATATGGGATACCCCGCCGCCTAGACAGTGACAGGGGAACTCACTTCACTGCAGAAGTGGTACAATTGGTGGCCAAAGCCCTCCAAATAAAGTGGGACCTTCATACACCGTACCACCCACAGTCCTCTGGTCAAGTAGAACGTATGAACCAGGAGATAAAAATGCAACTGGGAAAACTCTGTAGACTCTCGGGGCTGAAATGGGTAAATGCACTCCCACTGGTCCTTCATAATATACGAAGTGCCCCGACAGGACCTTTGAAACTTTCCCCATTCGAACTTCTATTCGGGAGACCCCTCCCGTATACAACACCTTGTTTCCCCTCTCAGAACTGGACGTGGGGGAGGCGGAACTCACTAACTATATTATTCAGCTTCAGACACAGCTACTACGCCTCCACCAGTACGCGGCTATCGAAGGACAAAACCTGCCTATTGACGTCCATGCCCACTCTTTCCATCCCGGCGACTGGATCCTCGTTAAAGTCTATCAGAAGGCGCCGCTCCAACCTGCGTGGGAAGGTCCTTACCAAGTACTACTGACCTCCCCGACAGCCGTGAAAGTGGGAGAGAAAAACGCGTGGCTACATCACACGAGGTGCAAAACATCCCCACCACCCCAAGAGACGCTAGAAAACCCCGAGGAGGACTACGCCTACGAGACCCCACCCCACTCGCCGGCTACCTACATCGACGACGACGAGGAACAGACCGGACCGGATCGGGGCCAAGATCGGGCTCAACAGACCGGACCGGATCGGGGCCAAGATCGGGCTCAACAGACCGGACCGGATCGGGGCCAAGATCGGGCTCAACAGACCGGACCAGATCGGGGCCAAGATCGGGCTCAACAGACCGGACCTGACCGAGGCCAAGTTCGGGCCCAACAGACCGGACCTGATCAGAGCCAAGTTCCGACCCAACACGCCAGACCGGGCGTTACAGCACCTAACTGGACGTCCGAGATCGTCCCAGACTCCAACGCCATCAAACTTCGCCTTAAGTGCGTTTGACAGCTCGTTTGACAGCTCGTTTGACAGCTCCATAGACTGCTATTGCTTGCTTTTGACAGCCCGTTTGACAGCTCGTTTGACAGCTCCATAGACTGCTATTGCTTGCGTTTGACAGCTCGTTTGACAGCTCCATAGACTGCTATTGCTTGCTTTTGACAGCTCGTTTGACAGCTCCATAGACTGCTATTACTTGCCTTTGACAGCTCATTTGACAGCTCCATAGACTGCTATTACTTGCCTTTGACAGCTCGTTTGACAGCTCGTTTGACAGCTCCATAGACTGCTATTACTTGCCTTTGACAGCTCGTTTGACAGCTCGTTTGACAGCTCCATAGACTGCTATTGCTTGCTTTTGACAGCCCGTTTGACAGCTCGTTTGACAGCTCCATAGACTACTATTGCTTGCTTTTGACAGCTCGTTTGACAGCTCCATAGACTGCTATTGCTTGCTTTTGACAGCCCGTTTGACAGCTCGTTTGACAGCTCCATAGACTGCTATTGCTTGCTTTTGACAGCTCGTTTGACAGCTCCATAGACTGCTATTACTTGCTTTTGTCAGCCCGTTTGACAGCTCGTTTGACGGCTCCACAGACTACTATCGCCTGCGTCTGACAACTCGACCCGCAGCTTCAACTACCCCCACCCCCCCCAGGAGCCATGAACCCCACCACTGCTCTCATCCTCCTCGTCACCCTGACTGCGACAACACCTTCCTCGTTGAGCCACTGCACTGGACTACAAACAGACTACCATTTCCTCGACTATCACAAGGTCGAAACGGGAGGGAAGTCCAACCCGGACCGAATGGGGGACTTTGAGTTCTGCCTTCCAGAATCTCGAACTCTACTGCGTCATTCCCTGGTACCCCGGCTCACCGACAGCGCATACTGGGAACTCTTCATCCGAGATAAAGACTTACGTCGCATCGGGTCAGCTGCCCTCACACTTGATCACTCCTTTTACCGGCTGAAATGTTATAATGGAACTTACCTACTCTATAACAACGGAGAAGTCACACGCAGCCCTAACTGGACCGAGGCCGAACTGGGAACGGCCTCCCACGTATACACAGACCCCAATCACCCCTCCGAGAACTTGATCTTTGGGTTCCAGTGCCTCCTCACGACCCCAAAACCCCACAAGCCCCAACTCCAAGGACTTTGCCTCAGACGATTCTGCTGCCTTTGGAACTTGGGAGTCACCCGTGATTGGAAGGGAGCCGACTACCTAGAAGGGTGGCACCATCCCATACACCCCTCACGCTCTCCTTCATGGGACAACGTTGGGCCTCTGAGGTGCGGCGGCATTGCCCGGGATAGGCGGCTCCTAAATACCTCTGACCCACTCCACCCATTTGGCACTGCACCTCGACGACTAGGCCCTGCACCTGCCCTCCCAGGAGAAGACCTTCTTTCCTCCTGGGAACAGAACTCCTACATCAAACTTCTCAGCCAGGTCGCTAAAGAAGCACCATACCCCGATTGCTGGATTTGCGCTCATGCTCCCAGCCACCTTCAACAGAGTCTACCCCTGGTCCCGGTGCCAGTGACCTTAGAACAATTTCGCTCCGGAGATGTCGTCTCCTGGAACCTAACTGCATTAAATCTAACACACCAATATCTGTACCTCACCGGCCCCACGAAAGGACCCCTTTGCCGCAGTTTCACTGGAGAGGAACCTTCATCGGATCCAGTACCTGCAATACTGACTTAGAAATCCTAGCCGATGGCCAAGTCACCATCACTGACCCACGTGGTTCCCAGACCTTCCCCAATCTCACCATTGCATGGGCTACTGCTGTCAGCCAACCCCCCACCTGGCAACCACAACTCACAGACTTTATGCTGTTACAGACTTTTGCTTCAGGAAGGATGGAATCTTACCTCAGTGGCTTATTCTGGATTTGCGGACACCGCGCATATACTTGGGTGAGCCCACACATGTCGGGCTCCTGTTTTGTGGGGTACATCGTCCCCGGAATTAGAGTTGTCCCACACCTGCCCCCCCGGAAGACAGAGGAATAAACGGGACCAAAAACAGCTGTCAGACCTCTCAGACGTTGCTGCAAATGGAGAAACCGTAGGCCGTGCCCTCTTTCCCGCCTATGGAGCCGGATCTAACCATGTAGACATTCTTCGCCTTACAGACATTCTCCTCAAATTTATGCAAGAAGCCACTCAGATTACCGACTCCTTGGTGTCCGAACTATCCGAGGTAAGACAACTCAGTCTACAGACCAGGATTGCAACCGACTTCCTGCTGTCTAGTCAAGGAGGGACATGCGCCCTAATAGGAGCTGAGTGTTGTACATATGTAACCGATCAATCCCTCAATATAACTGGACATTTAAATAATATCCATGAACTAGCAGGAAAGCTACAAGATATACAACATGAAGGGCTGTCCGATGTAGACTTGTGGGGATGGTTACCCAAGTTAGGATGGCTCCGACAGTTACTGAAAGTCGTAATTTCTACTGTTTTAATTGTTATCCTTTGTGTCCTGACCCTCTGTTGTGCCATACATTGTATTCCTCCCTGCTGTTCCCTTCTTCGCTGCCCGACTCAAGCTACCTCTCTCTCACTCCGAGCGTATTCCCGCTCACAGCGTACCCCTACTTTCCCAGAATATGTACAGATGAGGCATTTAGGGGAAGGGGAATACGAGATCACTCAGATCTAGGTGCGGAGAAAGGATTTGCAAGTTCTTGCAGAACTTTGACGCAAATCTATCTCCGAATGGGGGACTGATACGGTAAACGGGGGGGGGTCCACCCTCCCACGTCCGAAACGATGACCCCAAGAGCGCCCACTACACTATGCACCCCTTCCCCAGCCTCTTCACTGTCGCACAAGCACCACACACAACCCTTTTCCCCTTTTCCACGGGCGAAATAAGCCCCAAACTCCCAAGCCCCTATCCCTTCTCTCGCTCCATCTTTATTATGAGTCGACCGTGTCAAAATACATCCCCGTTTGTTCCAATGGCCGCGTCTTGACCAATCAGGTACGTGCATCTGCTCTGCAGAACCAGCTCAGCGAGCCTCTGCACGCCTCATTTAACCTCTTGACAAGCTGCTGACAGCTCCCCGCTGAGAGAACAATGGAATCGAAACTCGTAACCTCGTAAAACTGTCAAACCTTGTTACAATGTATCCAGTTTAGCTCGTAAAACTGTCAAATGTATCTAGTTTGTTTCCGTTTTCTATTATTATTGTAAGAATGGACGAAATAGACTGAAAACTTCTTAAATTCATATAAAATCAACCCCTTCTCCGATTTCCTTGGTTCTGGTGTCAATCGACTCAGCCTTTCCAGGACTCCATAATCCCTCGAGCGAGGAGTCACGTACTCAGGAAGACCTTAATCTGGTCAGATCACCTCGCCCAGCCCTACCTCCGGGCAATACCAGGTGGCAGACTTTACATATTCGGACCATTGTCTTCTCATCACCGGTACTCAGGAAGTGCTTATCTATGCATATCTTCAGCTCTGCATATTCCCTCCTCCCTGTCCTCTATGCTAATCCGTGTAACCCAACCTCTCTGTGATATCACCCATGTAACCCAACCTCTTTGTAATGTATTCATGACGCGTTTCGCACTGTATTATGGGACATGGAGGGAAGTTTCAAAAACTCCTGTCACCCCTTACTCGGGGTTCAATTTCATCTTGAACCTGTTGCGCAATAAACTTGGATTTCCTGGAACTTGCTCCCGTCTCCGGCTGAGCTCAATTTTCTCCCGCAGGGACCCGCGGACTCAGTCCGACGAGCTGGGTGGCAGAGTAACCCCGCACCCAGATTTTACCGTAACAGTCTAGTCTCATTTTCATCACCTAGGCCGACTTTCCGGGCTGTTGGGGAAGCCTGCCAAGGCCGCTGCCTGTCCTGCGCTCCCCCTTCGGGCCCCAATCCCCCTCCGAAAAGCCTCTGCTGCCCCCCAAAGTGGAGCGTGTGGGACATTGGAAGCGCTGCCGCCCCATTTTGCCTGCGTGTGGCGCTGGGAGGAGCAGCTCAGCACTGCCCTGGGCGCTCGGCAGGCCGGCCTCCCCTTTGCCCCCAGCCTCCCCTGCGTGAAACTAGGACCCCCCAAAAAAGATGAGCAAAATCAGCAAAGCAATTCTGTGGCTAATTGACCAATTCCTTTAAACAGGGTCTATTAATGAAGTTCACACTTTTGACAACCAGTCTGGTGCTTTTGCAGAAAAATATTCCCAGACACAAGACTTTTATTTTTTATTTTTTAAGCCCTTTCGCTCTCCCACCCCTCTCCCCAAGGCTGGATTGTTTACTTCTGAGTGCTTGTGTATCTGGGTCTCCCTTGTATCTGTTCGGGACTATTCTCTCACCTTCCCTTTGATATCTACGCTGCTGATTACTTCTGCTGTTTTAATTTTAGGCAAAGTGTTTAATTTAAAAAGGATCTGTACTATAGAATAACAGTGGTAACAATACATTGAAGACAAGTAAATATTTGGGGGAGGGTGGTCCCAGAGCCCTAGCGCCACCATCCCAAAGAGGATAAAATGGGCGGACTTTGGTACTCTTGTGTCCTGTCCTCCCGCAATGTCCCTGCCTGTTATGTTACATGCGGGGAAACCGTGTGGGGTTCCTCTCTGTGTAAAGTCTTCAAGCTGTTCCTGCACACACCTGACAAATCTGCCCCATTGCCAAAATTTACCTTTTCCCCCACCTCCAGTCTCCATTGTTGGGTGTCCTGGCTGAGGGGGGAAACAGAAGACGGATGGCCATTGGTCAGGGATGGTCTAGTTGAGATTCCTGCATTGCCCCAGGGGGTGGGCTAGATGACCCTCAAGGGTCCCTTCCAACTTTACAATTCTCTGGTGCAGGCTTGGGCAGAGTTTTAGGTACAAGTCGGATGCAAGGGGTGCATAGGATTGCAGCCCATCTTACGCACCGTTGGCTCGGGAATAAGTCCCACTGATCATGATGAGACTAGATTGCTGCTGTGCAGTCCTGTTTTTTAAATAAATCTTTTCCTTTTCAGATGATACAGAGCATGGTGAAATCACCGTAAATAAAACCTCCCCTTCAGTAGTTTCAAGCACTGCTACAGGTCCCACATAATATCTGTACTGCATTGTTTAGTGTGGCAGCACCTGCACTTTGGAACTCCCCGCCTATGGCAACAAAGAACGTGCCTTTGCTAGACTCTTTTCGGGCAACTGCTAAAAGCATTCTTCTTTAGGCAAGCATACCTAGGTGCTTAGGAAGTTGAAGTAATTTTAATCTTAATATTTTAGCTTTTGTATGTTTTAAAGTAGGATTGTTAATTCTTCTTGAATTTACTGCTCTGGTGTTTTTGTTGTTTTTTAAATCACTTTGCAGGTTTTTAAAAATAAATTTTATTAAATAAATAAAGAATAAATATAAATAAAATGTGTGGGAGGAGCTTCACTGATAACCGAAGCCTTAGAATCCATCATCAAACTCACACAGGGGAAAAACCATATAAATGTATGGATTGTGGAAAGAGATTCAGTCACAGTGAAACACTAAGAAAACAACAACGGACTCACACAGGGGAGAAACCTTTTAAGTGCATGGAATGTGGAAAGATGGTACAGCACTTAGTATCCATCATCAAACTCACACAGGGGAAAAACCATTTGAATGTATGGAGTGTGGAAAGAGCTTCACTTCTAATGGAGCAGTAAGAAGACATCAAAGGATTCACACAGGGGAGAAACCATTTAATTGCATGGAGTGCGGTAAGAACTTCACTTATCATCAAACACTTAGAATCCACCATCGAATTCACACAGGGGAAAAACCATATAAATGTGTGGAGTGTGGAAAGAGCTTCAGTTGGAGTGGTGCAGTAAGAAGACATCAGTGGACTCACTCAGGGGAAAAACCATTAAAATGCATGGAATGTGGAAAGAGTTTTATTGAGAGTAGAGAGCTGAGAACCCATCATCGAACTCACACTGGGGAGAAACCATTTAAATGCACCGAGTGCGGAAAGAGCTTCAATCGCAGTGGAAAACTTAGAAAACATCAATGGACTCACACAGGGGAGAAACCATTTAAATGTAAGGTGTGGAAAGGGCTTCACCAATGTTGGAAATGTTAGAAGACATCAACGGACTCACACGGGAGAAACCATTTAAATGTATGGAGAGTTGAAAGAGTTTCTTTCAGAGTGGAACCCTAATTTCACACACAGGAAACTTAGACGACATCAACAGACTCACTCGGGGACAAGCAAATGAATGTATGGAGTGTGGAAAGAGCTTCAATAGAAGTGGAAACCTTGGCAAACACCAGCAAACTTAAAGAGGGAAAACCACTTACGTATATGGAGTGTACGTAGAGTTTCAGTCCTGATGTTCCTACAAAACATCAATGAACTCACAAGGAGGAAAAGCTTTAAGAGTTGAAACCCTACAATCCACAAACAGAAAATCATAAATGGATTGAATGGAAGGAGTGTGGGAAGTGTTTCAATTGCTTTATATATAGATAATTTTATTAATACAGTGGTACCTCGGGTTACATATGCTTCAGGTTACATACACTTCAGGTTAAAGACTCCGCTAACCCAGAAATAGTGCTTCAGGTTAAGAACTTTGCTTCAGGATGAGAACAGAAACCGTGCTCCGGCGGCGGAGCAGCAGCAGGAGGCCCCATTAGCTAAAGTGGTACTTCAGGTTAAGAACAGTTTCAGATTAAGAACGGACCTCCGAAACAAATTAAGTACTTATCCTGAGGTACCACTGTATATATAAATTTTATTTATAAATTGCGTTCAAAAATAGAAGCATTCACTTCCGGGTTGTTGGCGTTTGAAATCCCCAAACATTCGACTTCTGAAGCGTTCAACAACCGAGATTCCACTGGGTATCCAGCAATAGTGTGTTGTCCAACGATATCCATTTTTTTAACCGACACAGAGGCTGCCTCATAGTTGAAAATCTAGCAGTGCGAAGCCACCTCTATTTTTAGTATCTATCAAAATTTTATACTGTATTCTTGGTGTTTCCCCTCTGCCAGAGTAATCATGAAATATCTCTTTGCCATTTGTTAAAGAAGCTTGTATTATTTATTATTGGTAATTTAGAATAAAAACAGTATCTTAGGCAAAACATTTCTCTTTATGGTTGAAATCCTTCGTAAAAGTGAAAGTTTCATCCTCCCCCATATTTCCAAATGCTTTTTAACATCTTTTGATACTTTAACGTAATTGGAATATGTTGTAATTCAGTGTTTTTCAAATAAACCCTTATTTAGTCTGCATCTATACAATGAACTCTTTTCACCCCTCTTTATCATCCATTTTGAGTTTTGATCTGATATAGTTCTTGGCTGGATCTCTACAGTCTTTAATCCTGTAGGCAGTTCCTTCAATATCCAGATCATGTTTCTTCTTCCCGCAGAATCCTTTGAATCAGAAGAACATGTTTACTCTTGTTCTAATGGGGGTCTGAATCTCCAAGCATCTGGGGTGGCAAACTAAGGCCTGTGGGCCGGATCAGGCGCAATTGCCTTCTAGATCCGGCCTGCGGACGGTCCAGGAATCACCGCATGGATTGCCAGCACAACCGTTCTTTCCCTCTCCCTCACACGGCTGCTCTTTTCTCCTCAGGGACGAGCAATCTTGTCCCACAATGGGTGCCATCAACGGGGGGAGTCGGCTCACCCGCCTGCCTGCCTCAGAAGGGTGGCGCTGGGAAGGGGGGAGTGACGCTGGCTGCCGGCTGCTGCTGCATTTTCCTCTTGCTCCTCCTCCCTCTCCCTAAGTCTGCCCTTCCCTCCTTTTCTGTGCCCCTTCTCCGTGCTGCTTCCTCACGCACTTTCTTCGTCACCCCTCCCTCCTTCATTCCTCCCATGGCGTTCAGGTGGTTTGTTGCAGCAGCCGCAGCTGCCGTTGGTGGGTTGGCGGGCGGCTCTGTCTTCTCCGCTGTGCTTCTCGGGAAGCAGCAGCAGCAGGTGGTGAGTAAAAGCTCTGGCAACGCCCTGGTTCCCCTACCGGTTCTCCACCAGGGCTGTGTGGTATAGTGGTTAAGAGCAGTAGTCTCGTAATCTGGGGAACCGGGTTTGCGTCTCCGCTCCTCCACCTGCAGCTGCTGGGTGACCTTGGGCCAGTCACACTTCTCTGAAGTCTCTCAGCCCCACTCACCTCACAGAGTGTTTGTTGTGGGGGAGGAAGGGAAGGGAGAATGTCAGCCGCTTTGAGACTCCTTCAGGTTGTGATAAAGCGGGATATCAAATCCAAACTCTTCTGCTGCTACTGCTTCTGTCTTCACCGGCCAACACAGCCTCCTGCCCTGGCAACTGGCTGGAGAAGCCCAACTGGGGCTATTGGGACGACAACTGGGACAGGTAAAGCCAAACATCTTCAGGCCTCTTTGCGGGCAGGCGAAAATCGCTCATTTCCCCCCGAAATATAGTCCGGCCCCCAACAAGGTCTGAGGGACAGTGGACTGGCCCCCTGCTGAAAAAGTTTGCTGACCCCTGATCTAGTAGATCCATTGTTGTAACCATATCAAAAAAGTATTTGGTATTTTGCCTTCTTCCGAGATACTTTCCCTCAGTGTTCTGTGATCCTACTCCATTAAATTCGCCCGTAATAATTATATTTCTGTCATAAACGTCAGACATACTTTCCTCCAGTAGTTGGAAGAAATCTCATGCGAAAAGTGGCTCTGAATCTGAAAGTCCCAGTCCCAAATCTTAATCCTGCCACCCTAAGATATTATAAGCAAGCCCCACATTCCTCTTTCCGCCTGCAATAGGGAGGTTAGAACAACACTTAATACCCGGCAGGGATCAAAAGAGCCAGAATTGCTTAAAATTGCAGGGAGAGAGAGAAAAACTGGATTTGAAATAACCCAACCACAAGATGAAAAGTCTCCCTAGTAAATGAGGGAAGGGGGAGGCATGGGGGGGGCTTTTGAAGTCTCCCTGCTGGCAAGGGATTTCCAGAGCAAGGGCGCCTCTGTCTGTCTGGATCCCTCACTGCCTCTGAATCCAGTGGGTGGTTTTTAATGGGGGGAGGAGGGCTGGTGTTTGAAGCTGGGCTTGGCTGTTCGGGGGCGTAGCTCAGCAAGGCAGCAGGTGCTCTGCACGCAGAAGGACCCCGGTTGAGTGCTTGGCATGCAGAAGGAGGCCCAGAAGGAGATCCTCCCCCTGCCTCAAAAAGGAGGGTGGAGGAAACTTGCCCAGCTTCCCCCCCCCCCGCTCCCTGCCGCCAGTTGGGGGGCGGGGGCCGGGTCCCCATGGAGCCCCCAGAGCAGGAGGCCAGAGGCAGCGCCCCCCCGGCACCATCCCCACCCGCCACAGGGCGGGGCTGCTCTGCGGACGTAGCTCTAGGGACGCGCGCGTCGGAAAAGGAGCCGGAAGTGTCGCCGCGAAACGCGCCGGAAGTTGCCAGACAGAGGAAGGAGGAGGGGCGTCGCTGAAGAGCCCCCCGCCCGCCGCCGCCCTTTCTATTGCAGACAAGCAAAGCGGAGTAATCTGGAGCCAGGGAGGCGGAGGACCAAGAGGTAAAGAGGGAGAGAAGGGGGGGAAATAGAGGGGGGGATAAGAAGGGGGGAGGACAAAGAGACCCCCCCCAAGGAAAGCGCCCTCCCTGGGGCCCGTCGACAGGGGCCCCGATCCAGGCGACCCAGGTGGGAAGGGGGGACCCAACACCTGCAGGGCTGGCCTTGCAAGATCTCCTGGGCAGCAGCAGCACCGCCAGACTCCCTTTCTCTTTCCTGGGGGGCCGAGAGATGCTCAGCTGCCCTGCCCCCCCTGGAGGCCTTGGCGGGAAGGGGAAGGAGGACCCCAAGCAGGGCTGGGGGTGGGGCTGAGGCCCCCCATTCTCCCTGGGGTCGTGGGGCGCCTGGCTGGGGAAAGGGAGAGAGGGTGTCCAGGGAAGGGTTAAAGGAAGGGGGAGGAGCCTCGACAGAGACCCCTCCCCCTCCAGCACCCCTGACCCCCTCCTCCCCCCCCTTCCCTGATGACAATACCAGGTTATCTTATTCACTAGGACTCATCTCCATACTTGGATTGTCCTGAATACCACCAATTATAGCCTAGCCCAAACCCAAACGTCCTGCTAGGATGCATCTTGGCTTCCCTGCAGATGAAACTGAGTGTGTGAGGATTGATAATATTTTCATTTATCCGTTTTAGACCCCTAAGTAGTAGCAGTTGCCAGGACATTGTCCTGTTCGCCTCTGTATAGTTCCAGCCTTATTTCAGACATTGTGGTAGATTGCAATCAGGGTGGGTTTGATATAAAGCAAATTGATTTCAATCACAATTTACGGTAAATCACTAGTCAGTATGATTCTATTTAAATCAAAAATTTCTGATTTGGTTACACTATTAGAAATACATAGATAATTATGAAATCATTCTGAGGTTTAATAAGTTTACTGTCCATATCTGGACAACAGTTCTGCTGTAATTTATTGGAAGGAGAAAAATAATCATTTCCTTAGTAACAACTTAAACAATTTATTTAACTAAAACAATAATATTATAGCATGTTGGTAAAAATATTTTTTTAATAAAAAACAACAACCAAGCAGGCTGAGTTTTAGCGCACATGAAAAACTCAGAACTTAAGCATTTCACCACCTCCACTACCAGCCACCCCTTTGGATTGGCTTCTGCATTCAGGTGCCTATTCTGTACAGTTAAGTGTTAGTGCGATTGTTGGAACCCAGTGGGATTGGGAAGAGGTTGCCAGCCCTGAAGAGCCCTCAGCGCTTGCCTCAAGTCTGACTTGCACAATTATTACACAAAGACCCCAAGATGTGTGGAGTATTTTGCTCACAAGGTTGCACGTTCATTTTTACTGCTTCACACTTAGCTACTTGTGCAGATCTCGTCCACTGCAAACCATCTACCGTATTTTTCGCACCATAGGACACACCAGACAATAGGACGCACTTTGTTTTAGAGGGGGGAGAACAAGTAAAAAAAATTTCCCCCTCTCTGCCCAGCGCCCCTTCAGTGAAGCAGCAGGAGGCGCTGCACAGAGAGGGGGAGAACTTTCCCCTTCTTGTTTTCCCGCTCTAAAACAAGGTGCCATTTAAGGTGCGTTCAGGCGGCTACCTTGGAAGCCTAGAGAGCGAGAGGGGTCAGTGCACACCGACCCCTCTCACTCTCCAGGCTTCAGGTTCCTTTCGACCTGCTTTTTCGGGCTGGCGGGGGGAAGTCCACCACCAGCCCCAAAGAGCAGGTCAGGGAGCAGCGGAAAGGCGCAGTGGAGAGGCTCCTGCCATAGCCGCACGTCACCTCTCCAGCCGGGAGAGGGTCGCAGGGCTATGGCTTCTTTAGCCCCGCGCGCGCTCTCCCGGCTGCAGAGGTGACGTGGGGCTGTAGAGGTTCCTGCCATAGCCGCGCGTCACCTCTCCAGCCGGGAGAGGGTCGCAGGGTGCTTCTTTAGCCGCGCGCGCGCTCTCCCGGCTGGGGAGGTGACGCGCGGCTATAGAGGCTCCTGCCATAGCCGCGCGTCACCTCTCCAGCTGGGAGAGGGTCGCGGGGCTATGGCATCTTCGCTCCATAGGACGCACACACATTTCCCCTTCATTTTTGAAGGGGAAAAAGTGCGTCCTATAGAGCGAAAAATACGGTATTCATTGAACCTCTTAGAACTTAGAATTTAAGGGGTTAATTCTGTGTATATACCGTATTTTTCGCACCATAGGGCGCACCGGACCATAGGGCGCACCCAGTTTTTAGGGGGGGAAATCAAGAAAAAAATATTTTCCCCCCAGCCCCAAAGAGCAGCGTACACGCTGCGCACAACCTCTCCCTGCCGGAGGGGTTGCCGCTCGCTGTTTTGGCTTCCCCTTTAGCCTCGTGCAGCCTCTCCTTGCCAGGAGACACTGCGCAGGGCTAAAGAATCCATAGCCCCGTGCAGCCTCTCCTTGCCGGAGGGGTTGCGCACAGCTATGGAGCAAGACAAGGCAGGGGGCGGGATGGATCCCGCTCGCTGTTTTGGCTTCCCCTTTAGCCCCGTGCAGCCTCTCCTTGCCGGAGGGGTTGCGCGCAGCTATGGAGCAAGCCAAGGCAGGGGGCGGGATGGATCCCGCTCACTGTTTTGGCTTCCCCTTTAGCCTCGTGCATCCTCTCCCTCCTGGGAGAAGCTGCGCAGGGCTTTCCTGGCTTTTCTGGGAGGTGGGGGGATTCCCTCACCTTTTGCAAAACCGGCAGAAGCCGCGCACACTTTATAAGGGCTGCACGGCTTCTTCTGGCTTTCCTGGGAGGTGGGGGGATTCCCTCACCTCTCGCAAAAGCCCGCAGAAGCCGCACAACCCCTTTAAAGACATCGCGGCTTCTCCTGGCTTTTCTGGGAGGTGGGAGAAGCAACTGATGCGGCCAGTCAGTCCCTTCTCCCTCCTGGGGAAAAGCCCGCAAGAGTGCAAGGAGCTTGTGTGCGGCTCTTGGGGGCTTTTCCCGACTGCCTCCCCCCTGCATTCGCTCCATAGGACGCACACACATTTCCCCTTGCTTTTTAGGAGAGAAAAAGTGCGTCCTATGGTGCGAAAAATACGGTAAATCTGCAAAGGAACAATGGGATCAAGGTTTTCCGTCAACTCTGTATGTTTATTTTATAACATTTTTCCTGTGAAGAAAAGGCATGTTATCTCTGCAGATACACAAATTCACACTTTTGAGAATGGCAAAAACAAGCATCTGTGACAATATCTTCTCATTAGAAAAACTTCCCCAAATAATCTTACAGAAACCTCTGGAAGAGCATGACATTGTGAATGGGTTAATGGAATTCATTTACCCAAAAAATTAAATATTGCATATAAAGCCTCATGCTAGATAATTAAAAGCAAATCCTTATTTCCTGATGAATAGCCTTTGGACTATAATGTAATTAAATATAAAACTATCTTTAGATAGATTTTTTCCTCTAAAAGCATTTTATTTTTTTAATAATTCTGATTAAAATAATAAAAAAATTCTGATTTAAATAAAAAAATCCAATTTTAATTTTTTTAAACAAATCATTGATTGTATCCACCCTGATTGTAATCTTTAGCTGCTGATAACATGGCAACGTTTAGCAGGTCATATTGTGAGGTTTAGCTGGTGAGAACATTGCAATTGTTAGCTGACGAGTTATCATGATATTGAAAATCAGATATTTCCTAGTCCTTATACACATTGGATTTGCGATATAACGTCAGCTCAAATATTAGGAAACAGTTAGCACATTAACATCAAGCCCAGCTCTAATTATGACCTAAATTTCTGGCCCAGTGTATCATTGAAGATTTTACCAATTTTATTTTGTTTCCCATTCTAATTGTATCTCATACATTTTGGAAAGTTTTTTTTAAAAATTGTTCAGCAGTACCTAAGAGACCAACTAAGTTTGTTCTGGGGATAAGCTTTCGTGTGCATGCACACTTCTTCAGATTGGACAATTTTCTACCTGAAATTTGGGAAACACTTTCTCTTTTCTCTCAATAATATCTCTTTCAAACTGTGAACTTTCAGTCCAAAAACCTCTCCCTTCATCTTGTCCAAACAAGATGATTTGATGGTATTGAAACCAATCCGCCACCACACCTCCCACCTCATCCTGTTTATTCAGTTTTATTTCTTCTTCCGAAAAGTCCAAAAGATCTCTGTAAGTTGCCCATTGCTTCTTCCCTATTGCATTTTTTAAAAAGCTGTTGCTTTTGTGGGTGGAAGCCAAAGAGGTGTTTTTCTTTCCAGCAGATTATTATATTTATCCCATACTGTAAAAAGGATTTTCTGAATAACCTGATTCATAGAGCTCTTGTGTGTTTTAGTTTTATCCTGCCATAAATAAGCGTGCCAACCAAACATAGTCTTACGACCTTTGTTATAAGGAAAACCTACTCCTTTCCCCTTATGGGGTATCCAAGAGCCCATATAGTCCTCAAGTGGGTTCCATATTGGTAGGAGAAAATAACAGAGGCCAACCAGAGTATATGGGAAGCAAAGCGGCTAGTAAGCCTGATCTTTATTGCAACAGTGCCCCCCCCTCACCACAACCAGCAGGGAGGTGTGCAAGGCCTTATATAGTCTTTTGAAATTGCCCACCCAAGACCACCACCCCAAATATCATACAGAAGGAGACTGTCTACAGCAGGAATAGATCGCAGGAGGTGGTCTACAGCAGAAAACCTGTCCTCAAGGATACCTGTTAATGGTCACTAACTGCATTACCTGGGCAGCCTGGCCATTCTTTTGTGTTGGTAAATACTTTAGTTCCTGAATCCAGGTCACAGGCTCACCCTGTTCATCCCTCCTTAAGACAGTATTTGTAAGCACAAAGACAATGGGAAGGCTTCCATTTGCCTCCTTTACTGCAGAGGAATATTTGAGTACGTTTCCGGGCACAATTCAAAGTGTTGGTGCTGACCTTTCAAGCCCTAAACGGCCTCAGTCCTGTATACCTGAAGGAGCGTCTCCACCTCCATCGTTCAACCTGGACACTGAGATCCAGCGCCGAGGGCCTTCTGGCGGTTCCCTCATTGCGAGAAGTGAGGTTACAGGGAACCAGACAGAGGGCCTTCTGGGTAGTGGCGCTTGCCCTGTGGAATGCCCTCCCATCAGATGTCAAGGAAATAAGCAGCTATCCTATTTTTAAAAGACATCTGAAGGCAGCCCTGTTTAGGGAAGTTGTTAATATTTCATGCTTTACTGTTTTTAACACTTGATTGGGAGCCACCCAGAGTGGTTGGGGAAACTCAGCCAGATGCGCTGGGAATAAATAATAAATATTATTATTATTATTATTATTATTATTATTATTACTACTATTATTATTATAGGTCTGTGGTGCTCAATGTTTAGGCATAGTAAATATTAGGATTTAATTAGAACTTGTGTGTTATAATGGAGATATGTTATAAGGTAGTCTCGGTGTATTTTAGAAAGGGAGTTATGTAAAGGGTTTTTCATGTTTGATCCGTGTTTCTGTGTAAATACTGTGCGTCAGACTGAGAATGTCATCAGGAAGGTCTAGGAAAGGGTGCACCTGCTTCTGAGCATCAGAAATGAGCATGGAAAGAGTTAATATCATTAACCTACCGGAATCGGCCCCCTCCCTTTGTAACAAGCAGCTGTAGGTCTTTTGGGATTTAATATCAGCTCATGAAAAGTGGGGCACATGACCCGGAAAGCTGCCTGGCTCCCTCCGTCTGAAGGCGGAGATATGCACCACACGCCATAGCCGAATTCGGCTGCACTTGCCATGGGAAAGCAGAAGGGGCAAGCAAGGAAGGGGGAGACGGCCAAAGAAACCTGCTCTCACACAGGTGCCCCCCCCTGCCAATTCCGTAACCTTAGCAAAGCCCAAGTTCAAACACCACCCCTATTTAAAAGAGGCCCCCGTAAGGACGACACTGGACTGCCCTTTACGGTTGCCGTAAGTTACTCTTCCAAGTCCCAAAAGCGCGAAGCAACTCCGGTCTATTTTGCAGGGCTGTTGTAATGGGGACCCCCTGTGCCACCGCCCAGGGCAGCCCAAAGTGACGTATAACCAGTTGTTGTTGTTGTTGTTGTTGTTGTGTTCCACGGTGAGACTCCAAGGTCTTCTGTGTCATCTTTCCTGTGCAGTGGACGCTCAGGTTGCGAACGTGATCCGTGCGGGAGGCACATTCACAACCCGCAGCGCCGCGTCTGTGCATGTGCGGGTTGCAATTCGGTGCTTCTGCACATGCGCAAAGCGTGATTTAGTGGTTCTGCACATGCGCAAGGGCTGAAACCCGGAAGTAACCTGTTCTGGTACTTCCGGATTCCGTGCGGTGCCCAACCCGAAAACACAACTCGAGCGTCTGTAACCCGAGGTATGACTGTCTTTTGGAAGGCAGCGGGAAGGCTGTTCTCAGGGCCTGCTCCACCGTGAGGGAAACTGAGGCAGCCCCCTCAGGCAGGAGATGCAGGGAGGGGCAAGGAGGGGACGGAGCTGAGTCCCATTTGGCCAGCCCTGATTTAACCCTCTATCCCAGGCATAGGCACCCTAAGGCCCATGGGCCGGAAGTTTGGAAAAACTTTAAAAAGTGTAAGAACTCACATTAGGTAGTCAAAAAATAGTAATTTAAACAAAATGCTTATAAAAATAAGATAATTACTTAACATTTAGCTTCTGTTACACATTATATCCACATAAGTCAATAGAAAAAGTACAAAGAGATGATGTTCAAGATGTGCCCTTTGGGAAATTTGGTTTTGGCAACCGCAAAACAGCATCCTTCAAATCAACTCTTGCAATAGGGAAGACAAACATACAAAATCCTGGTTTTTTCCTGAGGTATGACACTTGTTTAGAGATTATTGTACACTAAGCGGGGCACTTTTATACATATCAGTGCGTCCCATGTCTTAGTGTATCAAAGTGCCCCAATGGACATTTTCAAAAAACTAACAATTGTTAATAAAACCACTGAACTTATTTGAAAATCACGTGTAATCCTGATTACTGAGTGGAATAACTTACCTTTGGTATTTTTAAATCTTAACTAAATGCCGTAAAAAAGTGTTGGAACACTTTTACATTTCACATAATTTTTATTTTATTTTTTTAAAAAAGATATTTATTAAGGTTTTCACAGTGTTACAAAATGAAAAAAGAAAAAATACAAAATAAAAATAGTTAAAAACAATTCAATCTTTCCATTACTTACCTTTCATTTGCTTGTTTCCCAGACCTCCTCATACCTCCCTTTTTTGTATTCCAGTTCAATTTATTAGTTCAGCAAATCCTTTCCCTCTTTGTTTTATCCTGATCTTTAATCTTAATATATTATAGCATTAAATTTTTACCTGTTAAAAATCCATTTTTTCATATTCCTTTATACCATTACAGCTAAAAACCACCTAACTTCAATCCAACATCATTCTAACATTCATTAATTTTGCAGTATTTCTGTAAATAGTCTTTAAATTTCTTCCAATCTTCTTCCACCGACTCTTCTCCCTGGTCAAGGATTCTGCCAGTCATTTCCGCCAGTACCATATAGTCCATCACCTTCATCTGCCATTCTTTCAGAGTGGGTAGGTCTTGTGTCTTCCAGTAGAAGAAGAAGAAGAGTTTGGATTTGATATCCCGCCTTTCACTCCCCTTCAGGAGTCTCAAAGCGGCTAACATTCTCCTTTCCCTTCCTCCCCCACAACAAACACTCTGTGAGGTGAGTGGGGCTGAGAGACTTCAAAGAAGTGTGACTGGCCCAAGGTCACTCAGCAGCTGCATGTGGAGGAGTGGAGACGCGAACCCGGTTCCCCAGATTACGAATCTACCGCTCTTAACCACTTCACCACACTGGCTCTCTCAGTACTTTGCAATAAGTATTCTTGCTGCTGTTGTGGCATACATAAAGAAAGTTCTATCCTTCTTTAACACCGATTGGCCGACTATGCTCAGGAGAAAGGCCTCTGGTTTCTTCAAGAAGGTATATTTAAATACCTTTTACAATTCATTATAGATCATCTCCCAGAAAGCCTTAATCCTTGGGCACGTCCACCAAAGGTGAAAGAATGTACCTTCAGTTTCTTTACATTTCCAACATTTATTATCGGGCAAATGATAAATTTTTGCAAGCTTGACTGGGGTCATGTACCACCTGTATATCATTTTCATAATATTCTCTCTTAAGGCATTGCATGCCGTAAACTTCATACCTGTGGTCCATAACTGTTCCCAGTCAGCCATCATTATGTTATGTCCAACATCTTGTGCCCTTTTAATCATAGCTGATTTCACCGTTTCATCCTGAGTATTCCATTTCAACAGCAAGTTATACATCTTTGACATATTCTTAGTTTTGGGTTCTAACAGTTCTGTTTCTAATTTTGATTTCTCCACCTGGAAGCCAATTTTCTTATCCAAATTATATGCCTCCATTATCTGATAATAATGAAGCCAATCTCACACTTTGTTTTTTAATTTCTCAAAACTCTGCAATTTTAGTCTATCTCCATCTTGTTCCAAGATTTCCAAATATTTCGGCCATTTATCCTCCATATTAAGCTTTTTCTGAGCTTTCGCTTCCATCGGTGACAGCTACCTTGGGGTTTTGTTTTCCATTAAGTCCTTATATCTTATCCAAACGTTAAACAATGCTTTCCTGAAAATATGGTTTTTAAATGCTTTATGTGCTTTGACCTTATCATACCACAGATATGCATGCCATCCAAATACATTGTTAAAACCTTCTAAATCAAGAAGGTCAAAGTTTTCAAGAAGCAGCCATTCTTTCAACCAGCAAAAAGCTGCTGATTCATAGTAAAGTTTAAGGTCTGGCAGGGCAAATCCACCTCTTTCCTTTGCATCTGTTAATATTTTAAATTTTATTCTAGGCGTCTTGCCCTGCCAGACAAATCTAGAAATATCTCTCTGCCACTTCTTGAAACAGTCCATTTTGTCCAGGATTTGCAATGTTTGAAACAAAAACAACATTCTAGGCAATACATTCATTTTTATCGCAGCAATACGACCCAGCAGTGAAAGCTTCAAATTTGACCAAATTTCTAAATCTTTTTTCACTTCAACCCAGCATTTTTCATAGTTGTCTTTAAATAAATTCCCATTTTTTGCTGTCATGTTAATCCCCAGGTATTTGACTTTCTTGACCACTGTTAAACCTGTCTCATTCTGAAACCTCTCTCTCTCCATTGGTGTTAAGTTTTTCTCTAAAACCTTGGTTTTTAACTTATTCAGTTTGAACCCTGCAACCTGACCAAATTCTTGAATCAGTTCTAAAACCCTTTTGGTACTAGATTCTGGCTCCTGTAACGTCAATACCAAGTCATCTGCAAATGCTCTCAATTTGTACTGTTTGGCTCCGACTTGTATACCTTTAACCAACTGGTCCCTTCTAATCATATTCAGCAAAACCTCCAGGACCGATATAAAAGTAATGGGGAGATTGGGCAACCTTGTCGTGTCCCTTTTTCTATCTTAAATTCTTCCGTCACCACATTATTTACAATTAATTTAGCCTTTTGTTCAGAATCTATTGCACTTATACCGTTTTCAAAGCCTTGGCCTACCCCCATACCCTGCAAGTTCTTCTTCATAAAACTCCAAGAAATGTTGTCAAAAGCTTTCTCCGCGTCCACAAATATTAAAACTGCCTTAGTATTTATATTCACTTGTAATTTTTCTAAAATGTTGATTATGTTTCTCACATTATCCGATAGATGTCTACCCGGGAGAAAGCCTGCTTGGTCTTTATGTATCTCTTCCACTAACACTCTTTTTAGTCTTTTAGCCAAGATACCTGCAAAAATTTTGTAATCCACATTGAGCAATGATATGGGGCGGTAGTTCTTAAGCTGGGTCTTTTCAGTCTCTGTTTTCGGTACAAGTGTAATATACGCTTCTTTCCACGACTCTGGTGCCCTTTTCCCATCCATTATTTCGTTACAGACTTCTTTTAAAGGTTGTACTTGTGGGAATGTTCTGGGGTGCAGGAGAGGATATATTGACTAATTATATCCTTATCCAACTTGTGCTAACAAGTTCCCAAAAATATCAGCAGAGTTTATAAACATTCCCCTTTAAGTTCGCAACAGTAACGTGTGCACAGGTTCGCTAGAACCTCTATAATAATTACACTGGTAATTTCCCCTTTGTTCCCTCTTAAAATACAAGACACAACACAGTCTTTATGAAAGTATAAAAGAGTTTACTCACGTTCTGTTCACAATATGATCCCAGAAGGCAGACCGGCTTAAAAAGGTTACATACATCCAGAATCTATCTTATAGCAAGATAGTCCTTTCCTCCTCTCTTGGCTGAGAGCCAAGAGAGCATCTTTAGATGCTTCCTCATCGAAGGAAAATGGCAGAGAGAGAGAGATGGCTGCCTGCCCTGTGCTTTGTCATTACCTGCACAGGTGAGGCCACACCCACCTCTGGTCACATGCGGAGGAAGTCCGTCCCCAGGAAGTTTACCTGCTTGCTGGACAGACATCCCTCCCCATGTTCTAACATGTACACTCTAGGAATGTTGTCATTGACTGCTCCTGTGTTTACATCCCACAGTACTAACCATTCTTTTAAAGATCTGTAGTATCTAGAAGTCAGTCCATCCGGTCCTGGAGATTTACCTAATTGCATATTCTGAATGGCACCTTCTATCTCCTGTTCAGTTATTTTATAGTTCAACATTAGTTTATTTTCTTGGGAGATTTTTGTAATCCATTTGTTTTCAAAAATCGGTCTAAGTCAATTTCTTTCTGTGGCCCTTGTGTATATAGTTGTTTGAAGTACCTCTGGAAACAATTTCTAATCTCAGCTGGGTTCTGTATATTCCTTCCTTCCACTTCTAGATTAGTAACTATTTAATTTTTGTCTTTTGTCTCATTTGTTTAATTTTCCATTCTAACTCCTGATTCATCATTTTCATGTATTGTACTTGATGTAACTTTATTTCTCTCAAAATCTCTTGCGACTTTGGTTTTGCTCTCAATTTCTTTTCACTTTCCTTTATTTTCTCCAAAATTTTATCCTTCTTCAAATTTTGGATTCTCTTCTTCAATGCATTCTGTTGTATCAAGAACCCTCTCATAACAGCTTTACTTGCGTCCCAGATTACTCTTTTTTCCACATTGGTGTTCATATTTATCTCGAAATAATCTCTCAAGGTTTTTTGGGCCTTCTTAAACACTTCATCATCTCTAAATAAGGTGTCATTCATCCTCCATCTGAAGGAACCAGTTGGTATTAGTTTCATCTCCATCTTTACAGCATTATGGTCGGAGCAGGTTTTTGGGCAGATTTCCACTTTTCTTATCTTTGGTGCCATTCCTCTAGTTACCCATATTTGGTCAATTCTTGTCCATGTCAGTTTGGCTTCAGAGAAGAAGGTTCCCTCTCTGGCTAAGGGATTCTTTGTTCTCCAGATATCAACTAAGTCCAAGTTGTCTGTCATCTCAAAAAAAGTTTTTGGTAGTCTACCATCCTTAGCGATTACCTGTCTTTGTGCCTTGTCCATGTGTGTAGATACCACTCCATTCATGTCTCCCATCAAAATCACATTATAATCCAAATAGTCCATCAAGGTCTCATGCAACTTTTAAAAAAAGTCAGATTTCCCCTCATTTGGTGCATAAACTCCTACTTGTTGGCTTTTTGCAGTATGGTAGCGCTGCAGAGAGCTTGCTGGGGAGACCATGCATTAAAAAGGGACTCAAAAATAATTTAAACAAGGTTTTAATAAGAAAAACAAAAACTCCTTTTACACTAAATACATTAACATCACGAGTGGCCTGAACGCATGCACATAATTCACTCTCTGTTGTGGAGAGACAAATAATGTTTTGTGTCTGGGACTTCCATTCAAATGGACAACCGTTATAACAAAACACCATACCAGACACACCCCTGCAATTATTTTGTTCCACTGCATGAGATGCATCACAGAAAATTTCAAAACCTTTGTCAATACATGTTGTAAACTGCAACCCTTTCCTTTATAAACACACAATTGTCTGCCTTTCCCTGTGAAAAACCAATATCCAGCAATTCTTTTGCTAAAGTTTGGTGCCAATTCCTTCCACTTTGGTGCAGACCATAAAGGGATTTATTTAACTTGCATACCAAACCTTCAGCGGCGTCTATGCCTTCAGGGACACGCATAAAAATTTGTTCTTTTAAATCTGCAAACAAATATGCAGTTTTTATATCCAAATGATAAACAGAATGTCCACGCTGTGATGCATCTTTTAACAAAAGCTTAACTGTTTCATATTTTACGCTTGGTGAATAACACAAATCATAATCTTCGCCTGGAATTTGTTGAAAACCCCTAGCAACTAATCTAGCCTTGTACCTTACAACTTCATTTTTGTCATTCATTTTAACTCTATAAACCCATTTTGAATCAGTAAGTCTCATATCTGGGGTTTGTGGTACAAGAGACCAAGTGTTATGCTCTTTTAAAGAAGCTATCTCAGAGTTCATAGCTTTATACCAATTTACAGCTTGGTGCTTAGGTAAATTCCGAACATCATTGTAGCTTTTGGCTCAAAAACCGCCTTATTGGCATAGACAGTATTAAAATGTTCATCTGCAAAACGTTGTGGCTTCTGTCTCTTTCTATCTGAACGTCTTAGTCCGGAAGGAGAGTCAGACTCCTCAGACTTAATGGGACTATGTAAACTACTAGTTTCAGGTTGTAAATCATCATTGTCAGACTGAAGAGATGCCTGTTGGCTAAGCTCACGGTCAGAAAACTCAAGAGAATCTAACCTCCCTCGGGTGCCTGTGACTTTAAATCATCAAACAAATTATCAGATTCAACAGGCTTTTCGTCTTTTCCCATTAATTCAGAAGCACCATTTCCTGCTGCTGCTGCTGCTTCTCCTTCTACCTCTTCTTCCTCAGTATTATCTATACCGTTAGTATCTTGGAAAATAGCAACGCCATTCCAATTTACAGTTTGTATCATGCTTCTGGTAATATGAAATTTGCCAGTTGCTGGTATGTAAATTCTGTACGCCCCCCTGCTGGTAGCCCATTAATTTTCCCTGGACACTACGTTCACCCAATTTCTGCTTAGCGGGATAATGCATAATTACATCTGAACCCCAAATGCGTAGGTATTTCAGATTAGGGCGTTTTTAAACAGCTTTTCCTAGGGGGTGACATCTAAACCAGAATGATAACTGCGATTTCTAACATAACAAAAGGCATTGAGCGCTTCAGCCCAAAAGTCTTTGGGCAGATTAGCATCGTGCAGATAAGTTTTAACCCCTGCCTGCAGGTCACGCTGCACAACTTCAACAAGCCCATTTTGCCAGGGACTTCGGGGGCAGATAACTCATGCGTAGTCCCCTGCGCTTCCAGGAATTTCTCAAAATCCTCAGAAACAAATTCCCCGCCCGGTCAGAAAAAGGTTCTTAATAGGTTTGTTAAAATGTGTTTTTACCCAGTTGCAAAAACTTTGTACTTCTCAAATGCTTGGGACTTCTCAGCTATTGCATAAGTCCAACAATATCTACTATACTGGTCTATCAGGGTAAGCCAGTACTTAGAACCTCCTAATGATGGTGGGAGTGGCCCAACTAAATCACAATGTACACGCTCAAATGGCTCAGTTACTTTCCTATCTGAGCACCTACCCTTGCGTGCAACCTTAATCTTATTCTTGCAACAGGATAGACATTGCATAAAGAATTTGCATGGTTTTAAGTTGAGGCCATTAACAATATTCTTGGTCTTAATTACATCAGCAAAATTCAGATGTCCCAGAATTCTGTGCGCCACATGGACACACCCAGAATGTGGCCTTACATTCCTCAACCCCTGGCTTGACTGTGCTGCTCTGCAATTTATAGGCGATTGGGAGTAGGTGCAAAAATACAGTCTATATAAACCATCAGATTCCCGGGCATACAATAGACGTTTGTTCCCCTCGAAAAACTCACACATTGACTTTAAGAAACGCACAGTTATGCCTTGACGAGCAAAGCACCTTACTGATAATAAATTGTCCACTGATGGGCAGTAAATGCAGTTCGCTATAGTAATGTTTAAAGAGTCAAGTTTAACAGTACCCCTGCCAAGCGACTGCAAGACTTGTGAATTGGCTAAATGTACATTACCAATTTCCTCTTCGAAAGAAATAAACAAGCTTCGATCGTTGCAAACGTGCTGAGATGCTCCTGAGTCCACAATAAAAGAATTCCACTTGGCACCTTTAATTCTTTTACGATCTCTTGTGCTAGCGTGAAAAGCTCGCGGCTCGTTTCTGTCTTTACGGTACGATGCCGGCTGCTGAGCTGACGACCGTGACTGACGAACAGAAACAGACTTGGGAGTACTTTGCTTTCTTTTGGATCTGCAGTCCTTTGCAAAATGTCCTTGCTTATTGCAGAACCAACAACGCTTTGCAGCTTTAAATGCAGTTGTATCACCACAAGTTTGCATATGGCGTTCCTCATTCTTTCTGGAAATAGGAGTGCTTATGGCACAAGCCTCCCTTCTGTCCAACTCGCCCATTAATCTTGCCGTTACCCCTGCCACAGTTAATTGTGCTGGTGGAACGGCAGATATCTGGCTAGCTATACCATCAAAGTCCTCATTAAGGGAACAAAGGATGATGAAAACATACTGAATATCAGGTATCTCCATGTCCCTTCGAATTAATTCGCCGCGTATTGCCTCCAGACGTCTCAAGTGTGCTGCCAAATCACCACCAGGCTGCAACTCGTCTGGTACAACTGCTTGAAAACGTCAATGCAGACGCTGACTCTTTTCTAACATGCACTGCTGCAAGACTGTCCCACATTTCTTTGGCAGTTTTCTTATTTCTTATATAGACTACTTGCTGGTCGCTGACTGCCAAATTAATTATCGCCCTGGCTTTCGCATCTCCTTTCGACCAAGCATTAGTCACAGGGTCAGGAGGGTCATCAATTACATAGGTCCATACTTCTCTAGAGGTCAAAAGCGCCTCCACCCGAAAAGACCATAAACTATAGTTCTCATCTGTCAGCTGTGGGAAGACCAGAGCCTTCTCAGCTTCAGGAACCCGGTCAACCATTCTGGAACTCTTCCAGACCCACAGAACTACGCTAACAGGAGAAGGAGTTTTCAAACCTTTCTCAGAGTCCAAAAATATGCAGTCATCCACTCAGCAGCTGGGCCCATAACCAAAGATGTTGGCTTTTTGCAGTATGGTAGCGCTGCAGAGAGCTTGCTGGGGAGACCATGCATTAAAAAGGGACTCAAAAATAATTTAAACAAGGTTTTAATAAGAAAAACAAAAACTCCTTTTACACTAAATACATTAACAAACAAACATGACCCAACCACCAACCCATCCCCCAGGGTAATGGGAGAGCTAGGTGCTGCTCCTTATATACTACACCCAATTGCCAACACAGCTTAATCAGTACAACTCGGCAGCACCTGCTATGTTTCACAGCTGTAAAGCTGGGTCTCGTTATCTTGCTCTGGCCCTTGCTTTGGCCCCTTAAAGACATACACATCGGGTGGAACAGTGATGAACCTTTACATTTAAAGAAACCATTCAACACTACTATCAAAAATTTCTCTCCTTGTGTTTGAATTTCAATTGCCACAAATCTTCCTTGGTCATCTTTGAAGATAAATTTCGGTAATAGTCTCTCCTTTGCATAAATCCCTAGCCCTCTTTTTTTAACCTTGTCCGATGAAATAAACTCCTGACCCAGTCTTTTATTAATCAGTAGTTTCCTGTGTAGCCTTGTTACATGTGTTTCTTGTAAACAAATCAAGTCCAATTGTTCCTTTTTTAATAAACGAAACACAGATCTCCTTTTCTGAGGGGAGTTCAAACCATTACAATTCCAGCTTAATAGTTGCAGAGCCATGATGTATTTACTTTGCTTCTCCTCCAACTGCACCCAGTGCCTGTTCCTGATCTGTCGGTGGTATCCCCTTCTTCAGGCGGTCTTTTAGTTCAGGAGGTAAACCTGGTATGTCTAAAGTTTCACTTACTAGTGCTCTTAACTCTTCTGCAGCTTCCTTCTGCAGGTCTTCTCCGTGGTCTCTCCAAAATCTATCTTTGTCGTCCTCTGATCTTATTTTTATCTTCTTCCCTTTGTAACTAAAGGATAGGCCTTGGGGGAATTCCCACCTAAAGATGATTCCGTTACTTCTCAACAGGGCAACCAAATCTCTATAATTGGACCTAAGGTCCAAAAGATGTTTCGGAATGTCCTTAAATATCTCCACTTTTGACTGGTGTATTTCCAAAGTCTTCTGGAAGTGCGGACTCAAGATTTTGTCTCTCTCCTCTTTTGTTCGGAGGGTGATCAAACAGTCTCTCACCCTGTTCTTCCTCCCTCCTCTTCCAAGCCTGAAGGCACTCACTATCTTGAAACTATCCTTCTCCAAATCTGGGTTCCAAAAGTCTGCAAATTCCTGCGTAAGAAAGTCAATCAAATTGTCTTTCTCAAGTTCGGGTACGGCCCTGATCCTTAAATTCGTTTGTTTCTCCTTCAACTCAATCATAGACAATATTGACCTGTGGTCTTCAAGTTGTTTGTGTATCGGTGGTATCTTCTCTTCTACAACAGTGGCTGTAGCAGTTGCTATTTCCTTTGCCTCTTCGGCTGTCTTTCGTGTCAAGGTAGATTCCTGTAGTAATTTCTGAATAGTTTCTGTATTGGTATTTACCTTCTGTCCCAAATTATTAATACTTGTGGTGTTTTGGTCAATTTTACCCGATGCCTCGGTTACTTGTTTACTTATTCTTTCCAAAGATTCGTTGATTTTACCTAGTGCCTGAGCCAAAGCATCTTCAGCTGCCATTCCTTTAGGTTTAGGTTGTGCCGATGAGGTTACTGTTGGTAAACCAGAAGGGCCAGATGTCGATGCTCTTCGTTGCAGCCCACCGTCTGTGCGAAATAGTCTGCCAGATCTTGTTGCTCTTTCCTGTAACAAATCTATCTTCTCCTTCCCATCTGCCATAACCCTCAAGATAAAACCCAAGGTCAGTCTCACGATCAGAATTTGTTTTGAAGTGGAAAATTCCCCTGGCCCAGCTGCTATTGTAGCATTTTCGAACTTCCTCTAGGGGGACACAGTAGCCGTCAAAAGTGTCTTAAAGTAATTAACTTTTTTCCTTTAGCTCCCCAATTCACAAAAAGGACAACAGTTTCAATCCCAGTTATTTCCTGTTACTTTAAAACCAGGAGAAGCCAGTCAGAAATATTGTATCTTACTTGTATCTCAGATGCAGAGTTAACTGTCAAAGAGTACTTTCAGCAACAGCGTGTTTCGCAATACGGCTTTCTTACTGTTCACTGGCAACCCGTTCCAGGGTTTTAAGCGGTGGATTTTAGCTTCTTTTCCTCTCTTTTTGCAGGGAAATACAGTTCAGACCTTTCCCCCCTCCTCCCCTGCAATCAAGGGGGGGGAAATCGCTTGTTTGATGTTCGAATTATAGTCCTTTTCCGACGTCTTTTAAGGTTTCCGCTTACAAGTTCATTGCTTTACTCCATTTACAAGAACGGAAGGCAGACTTCCTGTTTATGCCTCTCCGCTTCGGTGCCAAATTATTTGTAAAATTTGTAAGTTCCTTTAATTCCGAAATTAGCCTACTCACGGATCGTTGTTTTGCAGCCAAATTGTCCCAGGAAAAAGGCAGCGCTCTCCGGTAATGGCTACGCGACTTCGCTCCACGGAAGAAGCAGTTGACTCACAGCACCGCGCCACTTCCCCGCTCCGCTCCGGAGCCCGTAGTCGGGCTCCTTTGCCAATTGGGGGGGGCGCAAAAGGTGCCCGCCGAGTCCCACGGTCACAGGCTTCACCCGCCTGTGATTTTTGAAGGGTCCCCGCTTCGCCGTAGAGGTGCAGACCCGATTTCCACAGAGCCGGTTCCCTCCAAGTCAGAGGGAATCCGCCATTACCGATGGCGCCACCCCGGAAGTCCACATTTCACATAATTTTTAGTTGGTCGTGCTAAAAACACACCTACTCTCTTCAAACGCCAACAGCTAACTGGCGGCCAGCACAGTCGCAACTGTTCTACTCACACATATATAGGCACATTTGGGTGATGTCGCGACACAAATACCATTTCTCGATATTGAAATATTGTTGGTGTGTAAATGTGCCCCTTGCATCAATGTGCCCCACCTCCCCCAATCAGCATTTTCAGAGGAGGGGGAAGAAGGGGAAAGTGTGTCCCACCAGATAAGACTCCCATCCTCCCTGGCCATGGGCCATCCTTGCTTGGGCAGGTGGTACTTTGAGTCCAACCACATCTGGAGGGCCAGAGGTGCCTCACCTCAGTATAGACGGTTCCTCTAGGGCTCAGTGTTACTTGGGAGTTGGTGAAATTGGATCTTAAGGGTTCTTGAGACATTGCCAAGGGATTGTGATTGGTATCCAGACCCTAACACGATAAAGCCAAGGTGTCCACACTGAGCAGTTTATCAACCCTGCTGGCTGCTGGGGAAGACCTTCAGAAGGAAATTGTTTGTCCCCAAAGTTGCTTCCTTCCTTTCTCCGCTGCTGCTGCCCACACTAAAGGAATGTCTGGATGAAATCCCAGGGATGTCTGGCTCCTATGTCCAGTTGAGATTCTAGAAAAAAGTGTGGCTAAGATTCTGAGTCACAATCGTGGCTGAGAAATACAGCCAGGGAATATGAAACTGATTTGAAGATTGGTTTCTTCTTTACACTTCATTATTATTATTATTAGTAGTAGTATTATATTACATTCAGGAGGACACACCACTGGTTTCATCATCTTTCTATTCTTTCCCACACTCAGTGTTAGTCACCTTTAATACTCACCTTTTTCAGTGTAACACATATTTTTATCTTGTGATATTCAGATGAAGAGAGGTATAACAATTTAATAAATAATTCCCAGTTGGAGCAGAGCTAGAATATCCAGAAGCCCTTGGCCACCCACGGCAAAGGAGGAAGAACAGTGAGAGAGGCCTGGACAGGGAATCTCCGCTAAGATAAGCCAGTGTCAGGAGGCAGGTGCGAGACCCAGCGGCATATAATTATTATAAATCATAATTGGGGTGGGTGTCTCAATCTGGCCTTCCCAGCAGTCAGGCTCCAGCTGCTTTCCTTCTGCATTTCCAGCTCTCTCCGTTCAATAATGCAAGGCTGAGAGATGGAGGTCCAACCCCAAGAACATTCTCCAACTGAGCACTCCTTCAACCGACCACAAGCACCAAGCCTTGTCACTAGACTTATATATGGGTCTCCCAAAATGGTCAGTATGGACCTCCTGAGGCCAAAGGGAATGTGCAGGTGATTAATAAAGATCTAGAGGTCGAAGGCGACAAAATGTGGCCCAAGGGGTGCAGTGGATGAAGAACTTCATGATGAATTTAGGATCCTGATTAATATTGGCCAGGTTCATGGAACATAGAGCAGCTCCCGTTCCTGTGAGAAACCACTTTTTATAAAACGTAAACCCCACAGTTCAACCGTATTCTAAGATAATGCTGCTTCATTAATGCTTAATTAAGGGTTAGGAAAGGCTGATGATGCATTACCATTATTTAACATTATTTCATCTGTCTTTCCTAAAAATTTGGAACATATGGAGGACAGGAAAGAATGTACGAGACGTCAAAATAAGAGCAGGTGCTAATTGATGTGTGTAATATTCCTTTGTTCTCTTCCTAGGTTTCCTTCCCCCCCCCCACTCCTCCCTGTTGAAAGAAGACAATGGAGAAGGCAGTCAAAATTCTGGAGGGCCATGTCCAATGGGAATAACAAAGAAACCATATAAATTCATGGAATGTGAAAAGAGAGAGGAGAAACAATTTGAAAGTATGGAGTGTGGGAAGAGTTTCACTGACAGTGGAACACTTGGAAAACATCAACGGACTCACACAGGAGAGAAACCATTTAAATGCATGGAGTGTGGAAAAAGCTTTGGTTGGAGTTCAAACCTTCGTATACATAAACACACGCACACAGGGGAAAAACCATATAAATGTAAGGAGTGTGGAAAGAGCTTCAGTCAGATTGGACACCTTAGAAACCATCAACGAACCCACACAGGGGAAAAACCATATAAATGTATGGAGTGTGGAAAGAGCTTCACCGATAGTGGAACATTTAGAAAACATCAACGGACTCACACAGGAGAGAAACCATTCAAATGCATGGAATGTGTAAAGAGCTTCAGTCAGAGTAGAAACCTTAGAATCCATCAACGGATTCACACAGGGAGAAACCATTTAAATGTTTGGAGTGTGGAAAGAGTTTTAGTACGAATAGAAGACTGAATATTCATCATAAAAATCACACGGGGAAAAACCATTTGAATGTATGCTGTGTGATAAGAGCTTCACTGAGAGTAGAAAACTTAGAATCCATCATCGAACTCACACAGGGGAAAAACCATATAAATGTATGGATTGTGGAAAGAGATTCAGTCACAGTGAAACACTGAGAAAACATCAACGGACTCACACAGGAGAAAAACCTTATAAATGTATGGAGTGTGGAAAGAGCTTCACCGATAGTGGAACATTTAGAAAACATCAACGGACTCACACAGGGGAGAAACCATTTGAATGTATGGAATGTGGAAAGAGCTTTATTGATGGTACAGCACTTAGAATCCATCAACGGACTCACACAGGGGAAAAACCATTTGAATGTATGCAATGTGGAAAGAGCTTCACTTCTAATGGAGCAGTAAGAAGACATCAATGGACTCACTCAGGGGAAAAACCATTAAAATGCATGGAATGTGGAAAGAGTTTTATTGAGAGGAGAGAGCTGAGAACCCATTATCAAACTCACACTGGGGAGAAACCATTTAAATGCACCGAGTGCGGAAAGAGCTTCAATCGCAGTGGAACACTTAGAAAACATCAATGGACTCACACAGGGGAGAAACCATTTAAATGCATGGAATGTGGAAAGAGCTTTATTAATGGTACAGCACTTAGTATCCATCATCAAACTCACACAGGGGAGAAACCATTTAAATGTAAGGAGTGTGGAAAGGGCTTCACCAATGTTGGAAATGTTAGAAGACATCAACGGACTCACACTGGGGAGAAACCATTTAAATGCATGGAATGTGGAAAGAGCTTTATTGATGGTACAGCACTTACTATCCATCATCAAACTCACACAGGGGAGAAACCATTTAAATGTAAGGAGTGTGGAAAGGGCTTCACCAATGTTGGAAATGTTAGAAGACATCAACGGACTCACACCGGAGAAACCATTTAAATGTATGGAGAGTTGAAAGAGTTTCTTTCAGAGTGGAACCCTAATTTCACACACAGGAAACTTAGACGACATCAACAGACTCACTCGGGGACAAGCAAATAAATGTATGGAGTGTGGAAAGAGTGTCAATAGAAGTGGAAACCTTAGCAAACATCAGCGAACTCAAAAAGGGAAAACCACTTACGTATATGGAGCGTACATAGAGCTTCAGTCCTGATGTTCCTACATACCATCAATGGACTCGCAAGGAGGAAAAGCTTTAAGAGTTGAAACCCTACAATCCACAAACTGAAAAATATTAAATGCCTTGAATGGAAGGAGAGTGGGAAATGTTTCAATTGCTTTATATATAGATAATTTTATTAATACAGTGGTACCTCGGGTTACATACGCTTCAGGTTACAGACTCTGCTAACTCAGAAATAGTGCTTCAGGTTAAGAACTTTGCTTCAGGATGAGAACAGAAACCGTGCTCCGGCGGCGGAGCAGCAGCAGAAGGCCCCATTAGCTAAAGTGGTGCTTCAGGTTAAGAACAGTTTCAGGTTAAGAACGGACCTCCGGAACGAATTAAGTACTTAACCTGAGGCACCACTGTATATAATTTTATTTACAAATTGCGTTCAAAAATGGAAGCATTCACTTCTGGGTTCTTGGCGTTTGAAAGCCCCAAACGTTCAACTTCCGAAGCGTTCTACAACCGAGATTCCACTGGGTATCCAGCAAGTGTGTGTTGTCCAACGATATCCATTCTTTTAACCAACAGAAAGAGGCTGCCTCGTAGTAGAAAATCTAGCATTGCGAAGCCACCTCTATTTTTAGTATGGAATGTGGAAAGAGCTTCACTGATAGTGGAACACTTAGAAAGCATCAAAGGACTCACACAGGGGAGAAACCATTTAAATGCATGGAGTGTGGAAAGAGCTTCACTGACAGTGGAACACTTAGAAAGCATCAACGGAGTCACACGGAGAAACCATTTAAATGTATGGGTTGTGGAAAGAGCTTCACTGATATTGGAACATTTAGAATTCATCAACGAACTCACACGGGGAGAAACCCTTTAAATGCATGGAGTGTGGAAAGAGCTTCACTGAGAGTGGAACACTTAGAAAGCATCAAAGGACTCACACAGGGGAGAAACCATTTAAATGCATGGAGTGTGGAAAGAGCTTCATTAATAGTGGTACACTTAGAATTCATCAACGGACACACAGGAGAGAAACCATTTAAATGCATGGAATGTGGAAAGAGCTTCACTGATAGTGGAACACTTAGAATTCATCAACGGAGTCACACGGGGGAGAAACCATTTAATTGCATGGAGTGTGGAAAGAGCTTCACTGACAGTGGAGGACTAAAACTACATGAACGGACTCACACGGGGGAGAAACCATTTCAATGCATGGAGTGTGGAAAGAGCTTCAGTCAAAGTGGAAACCTTAGAATTCATCAACGGACTCACACAGGGGAGAAACCATTTAATTGCATGGAGTGTGGAAAGAGCTTCACTGACAGTGGAGGACTAAAACTACATGAACGGACTCACACAGGAGAGAAACCATTTAAATGCATGGAGTGTGGAAAGAGCTTCAATAGAAGTGGACACCTTAGCAAACACCATCGAACTCACAGAGGGAAAACCACTTACTTATTTCTTACAAAACATCAATGGACTCACAAGGAGGAGAAGCTTTAAGAGTTGAAACCCAACAATCTACCAACAAACTGAAAAAGCAGAAATGATTTGAATGGAAGGAGTGTGGGAAGTTCTTCTATTACTTTATATGTATATAATTTTATATGCAATTTATTTTTATATGCAATTTATTTACAAATTGCTACATACTTTCCAGATACACATTTATTTCATACTTGACTTCCTCTCCATGGTTTCCCCATAAAAATTTTAAATTGCTGCATATTTCAGATATTTACACCTTACCTTTTCCACACTCTTCTCCAGCAATTATTCAACTGTTGTTTTCCATTCAGCTCCTACCTGTGTTTGTACATGTTTACAAAAATTCTTTAAACATTCAACAAAAGGTTTCTACTCCTCCTTAAAGTCTGTCTTGATCTCTTATTTTCATAGTTAAATTTGCCAATTTGGCATATTCCATCACTTTTAACTGCCGCTCTCTTGATCAAGTGTAGCTATCTCTTGATTTTGCCATTTTTGTGCATAAAGTACTCTTGCTGCTGTCGTTCATCTGTCTTCATGGAACATTTAACCCAGTTATCCCTAAAAGAAATGCTTCATGGTTTCTTCAGGAGCATCACCCTAAGTAATTTTCTCCCTAGTTATAATCCATCTGGTTGGCTGAAAGCCACAAAGATGTTTTCTTTTCCAACAAATCCTTATACATTTCCCAAACTCTTTATAAATTCTTCCTAATTACATAATTAATTACAAAAAAAGTATTTGGTACTTTGCCTTCTTTTGAGATACCTTTCTGCAGTGTTCTATCTTAGTCCAGTGATACTACTCCATTAAAATCGCCCATAATATATTTCCAACATACTTTCATCCAATAGTTGGAAGAAATCTTTCTTTTTCCTCATTAGGTGTGTCAGCTCCTACCAATAATATTTTTTTCTCCTTGCACCATCACTTTCACTGCAATAATTCTTCACCTCTAAAGATCTGTTTAGAGTCCAGTTTGGAATTCATATATAGTACCACCCCTCTTTTCTTTGTTTTATATGAATTCCTGTCCTAGTCCTTTATTTACCAATAATCATTTTTGTTGTTGTTTCCTTGTGAAAATATGTGTAATTTTATTTCATTTGGTTTTGTTGTTCAAACCATTCACATTCAATGAAAACAATTTTAAATCCATCATTGAATCCTTTAAGCAGTTTTAAGTCCCCTTTCCCCTTATCAGCTATCTCCCTCCTCCAGCTCTTCTACTGATGCATCCAGCTCCCAGCTCTTTTTTTAAACATTTCCTCTAGAATGCCTCTGCTTTTATTGCCCCTTGCCATCTTTGTTTCTTCCCTATGTACATAAAAAAATTCCCTTCCAGGAATTCTCAACTAAAGGGAATTGAATTCTTCTTGAGCGTATCAGCCAGAAACTTATAGCTGGTTCTTTTCTTCAGCAATTTTGAACATTGTAATCAGTTTTTCTGGTAGTGTGTTTGGAGTTCTTGATCTTGAGTTTCATAAAATCAATCAAACTCCTGGTAGTTTATTTGCTTTTGCATAAGCTGATTTCACTCTGAAAGCAAGAATCTCCATCAAGTCGGTTTTTTCTTTCTTTCTCCTCTTGTTTCTCCTTCTCTACTTTGGTTGAGGGTGTCTTCCTCGTCTGGCCCATAGTCAAGTTCTTGTTAACACCCAACATTTTTATAGCTTTCCACTTTTGACAGAGTGCCCCGATGTTCCGATAACCCCAGAGCCTTACGGGGGGGCTATAGGGGCTATACCCACGCTCTCTCTCCCACCCCTATGGCACCTGAACTGCGGAGGGTGCATGGCAGGCGACCGAACTCCGATGCGACAACCTGGAAGTCCTAGAGCGGTGCATCAGTTAGAATGGGATGCTTAAGAAACCTCTACAGATTCTCAAAGTGGAGAAAACATTTAGATGTATGGAGTGTTTGACATATTTCTCTCAGAGTTCACTTTCCTTCCCATCAATGAACTCAGATAATGGGAAATCAGTCTCAAATCCATGGAGTGTATGTTAAGTTCTGGTATTTGTATATAAAGTTGTATAGACAGGTCATTAACGAAATGAAGGTCATGTCTCACAAGTATAATAGAAGATATAATATAATGTTAGGGAGGGGGAGAATCTGGAGTGCTGGGGTGAGTGATGATGGGCTGAGAGTCAGCTGATTTTTGGTCCTTGGTGGAGAGAGTTGGAAATGTTGGTGTTAGGAGTTGTGGTGGTAGTTTGGGAGCAGGGTTGGTGGGATTAGTAGTATAGGAACAGCATCATAACTCCCATTGATGGAACAACAAAGACACAAAAAGACGAAAAGCATCTTATACATAGACTGAAAGGGCTTAAGGTCAGTGAGAAAGAGGAGGATTGGTTTGAGAAGATACTGAATTATTTGGGTAGGTTTGAACAATTTGGGGCAATTAAAATGTTAAAAGTTAAATAAACCTTGTGGAGGGAGGAGCGTTAAGGTATATAGAATTGTACACATGGTTGAGCTGAATATGTTGTAATTGAATATTATTGAATATGTATATTATTGAATATTGTATACCCAATGTATTTTTATTAATAATAATAAGACACAAAAAGAGTAGAAGCATCTTATACCTACTGCTAATATCCAAAACCTCATATATTGTTTATATTTTATAATAGTTTTTATTAGTTTTTATTAATAATAATCCAATATAAGCAACATTAATACAATACCAATTCATCATACAATTAAAAAAGCCAATTATTCTATTCCAAATTAAGCATTTTTGGATGACTTCCCATGCTGTGGTCTTGGGGAGAGGCTGTTGTTCCTTCTCCTGCTTCCATTCTTTTTTAATTCAAATAGTTCAGTTCCAATGTTGTTCCTTTATCTTGGCAGCCATTGATGTAGCGACTTGGTTCGTATTTAGCTATTCCTTATCTTTCAATTTGCCAGAGGGGTTTATATCTTGTAACTTTCTGTGTGGAATATCTTTTAAGGTTGGTGTTTCCCTTCCTGTTGTAATCTATTATTTCCGGTATTCCCCACCCCAACCCCACTCCAAGAACTTGATTCTTGCTGTGCAATCGACTCTGCCATCTTTCATTGGAATTTTGCCTTTTCCCAGTAGTGATGTATGGAAGTGAGAGCTGGACCATAAAGAAGGCTGATCACCGAAGAATTGATGCTTTTGAATTATGGTGCTGGAGGAAACTCCAGCACCATAATTGGACAATGTTCTCGAAGCTACCAGCATGAGTTTGACTAAACTGCGGGAGGCAGTGGAAGATAGGAGTGCCTGGCGTGCTCTGGTCCAGGGGGTCACGAAGAGGCGGACACGACTAAACGACTAAACCACAACAACAAGGGCTGACTTCCAGCTTTCCATTACTAATTACAATCCATTAATAATTATATTCCATTAGGAATTATTTTTCTTTCTTGAGTGAAGAATTGCCACATCATAAAACAATGTAGTGCATGTATAGAGAAAGAAGAAAGGCTGTTAGGATTTCATGCTCCCCAATGCTGATTTTATGTTTGATATATTTCACACGCCTGTCTGAGTGGAGCGTGAGAAAGGAAGACTGTCTTATCTCTCTTCCGGTGTGAGACTGTGAAACTACTTTCACTTTTATGTCGTTCTGTTTTGTTGTTGGAGCTGATGAGAATGGATGCCATTATGCATATGTGTGTAAATGTTATGTAAATAAATAGTAGTTTAGAACTACGATGCTTCTTTCTTTTGCTGTGTTAAGCCAGAAGGCTAGTGTGCATAAATCAAGATGGTTTATGTCGCTGGAGCGCCCTGGAGAAGAAGGGGATGCCTTTTCCAGAGCTATGCTCACCGGAGGACGCTCAGAGATCCGGAAGGGGGGCTGCAGGTAGCCCAGAGCGTTTTCCAACAAAGGCTTCCCTTCACTCACCTTCCAATCCGGCCAGACAGGAAGGACTGGCCTCCTAGCTGCAAATCTTGCATGAAGGGGGAAGGTGGCAGAGCAGAGAGTGGGCAGTGCCAGAGAGACCTTGATGCAATGGGGAGGTGGCCTATGTGTTAAATGCTTCACTGGAAGCTCCTATCACATTATCCCCAAGATAACACACTTAGGGGAGAAACCCTGTGGATGTCTATAGTGTGCGTTTGGCAGGTCCCAGACTTAAGGGTCAACTTTCTACAAATCCACACGCTGCCTGGAGGCAGGAGCCACCTCTGAGCATTGAGGCAGCCAAGAGGAAGCTTCCTCTGAAGGTCATAGGGGCACGTGGACCTGGCGTGGCCAGTTTTCAGGGCTCTTTCCAGGAACGGCTGAACCCATGGTTCACAGGGGGTGGGGAAGGGAGGGAGAGGCCCAAGGTCTCTGCCTCCTCCACACCCCCAGGGGTTTAGCCTGTATCTGGACTGCACCACTTCAGCCTGCAAGGAAGACCCTCTTTTTCTGGGACACATTGATTCCACCACTTGGGGAAGCAGACCAAGTCGGGGGGAGGAGATGTCCAGCCAGGACCCTCCTCCCTTGGGAGAAGGAGTGCACTGGGGAGCAGTCCATCCTGCCAGCTGCCTCCCCTGCAGTCTGAGGCGGGACAGATCCTGCCCAGCCATAGATCCACCACTCGGGAGGACCAGGACCGAGAATTTGGGTGCAACTTGCGCTATTAATGCTCCCCTCAGATTTACTGTAACAGGAATAGCAGCTCCGCTGGGGCACGCTGAGGTCTTTTTTACAAGCCTCACATGTTTCTCTTTTAAGTTTGCCTCACACAGTTCCCTTTAGGTAGCCTCACATGGGGCACCACTATGTTGCGTTTGCAAAGTAAAGGAAGGATTGAACTCTGATTAATAAGAATACACACAGAGGCTTAAACCAGCAAGACTCTGGGAAGGGTGCGTATAATCGTGTCTCTCTGTGCCTGTCCGTCAGATCTCCGCAGCCCCTGGCCCAGGCCGTTTTTTATTCACAAAAGAACTTTTTACAGAGTGTTCAAAAGAACCTATCAGATTTCTTCTGAGCATTTCCACAAACCCACGTGGGGACAAGTTAAACCACTAAAACTAATTAAGCACAAATATTTCTGGGGTAAACAAGTTGAGAACTACAAAGAAGAGCATTTGGCAACCCTGGAGGTAATAAACAAGCAATACATATGATAAGGAGGATGGCCAGGAGGACAGCAGATCCTTATCACCTTCATGTGAGATCTGTTTCCTGGCCCTAAGATTAACATCCTAAGATTAATATACATCAAAGAAACTTGCCCACTATCTTTATGGCCCAGGGAGAAGAGGGGAACAGGCAGTAGAGGCAAAAGGGCATGAAAAGGACATGAATGTAGAATCTTATGGGATTTAATCAGAAATTATCGTCAATATATCAAACCCAGTCAACACAATGTCTTCATCGTGGACACGATGACTTGATATATATTTTATAATTCCTCATGGTAATCCCATCTGACCCCTACAAGTGATGGGGGAGGGGGGAATTTAGCCATGGAGGACCTTCACTCCCCCTTCACTTCCTATCCTCTCTAGGAATCCCGCTCTGCTCCTTTTAACCCTTGACAAGCCGAGCGCCCCGAGTCCTCCCCTCCCTCTCCCTGCCTTCAGTTTTCCTGCTTCTGCACCTGCGCTCTAGGGGCTGCCCCCTTCCCTCCCTCTTTCTCCCTCTGGGCCAAGGACTCTGCCCCAAGGAGCCCACATCCAACCAGACTAACAGCAAGGGAGACGGGGGGGTCCATGGGGGGTTACCTCGGCTCTCCCCCAACATAGAAGCTCCTGGATCCCAAGGAAAGGCTGGGAGGGAGAAGAGGCGAAGAGCTGCCTAGTGGCGGGAGGTGCCTTGGGCTCAGAAATGGCTCCCTCAAGACACCCCTCCAAAACACACCCTCCAGCTCAGCGGGGGGGATGATGGAGGGGGGGCTTCCCAGCCGGGAGACCCCTCCCCTCCCAAAAATAACCCCACCCACTCAAGCGGGTTTTTCTGCTTCTGCAGCCGCTTTTCAGAAGAGGATGTGTCCCAGGCGAGGAATCAAACGCACACGCGACCCGGAGGGGCAGGAGGGGGTCGCGGGTTGCTCTGGGGGGCAAATCAATAATAATGATTGAAAAATAAAGAAAAATAAAGGGGAAGACCAGGATGGTGGAGAGAGGGTACCAGACTCCAGTTCAAAGGAAGAGGGACCCCTGCCATCCTTTCCCCGTGTTTCCTGCCAGAAAACCAGTTTCTCATGGCTGCTCCCCTCCCAGCTTCTCCTTCATTTCTCCTTCCTTCTCTTCCTTTTCCTCTTTCCCCCCATTGTTTGGGGGGTGCTGGCTCCCCCTCCATGCCAGGCAGGCCCAGGAGGAGCCCACGGAGGCGGCAGGGTCAGGAGAAGGGGTTTCCCACCTTTTTCCGAAATAGGAGGGAAGGCCATTTTGTTTTTCCCGGAGGCCCCAGCCGCTCCCAGAGACGCCATGGCTCCCCTGTGGGCCTCGGGGGTCCCACGCTCTCGGGGTCTCTCCTCCCAGATGAAGGAGGGCGGCACCTTTGGTCCTCAGCCGCCTTCCTGCCATGATGGCTTGGCCTCCACAGGGCAGCCTCTCTCCTCGCCATGTGGGCCCCACGGAGGAGGCCTCTCCCTTGGGAGACACCAGGCAAGCGGCCTTGGGGGATCTGCCATGTTCTGCGAAGTGGGTGAGGAGGGAAAGGCCCTCTCTGTCTCGGAGGCCCAAGGAGGAAAATCATAATAATAATAGTAATAAGGGTTTTGTGCCCTCAGAGGTAGAGGGTTCCCTCAGGGGAGTTTGACCCCCAGACCAGCATCCTTGGTCACCGCAAGAGTCAGCGCAAGCAGAAGGGCTCCACCTGCAGGCCTAGGGGAAAGGTGGGCTCTTCCCCAGACGAGGCTGGAGACTCCCCTGCTGGCCCCTCGGGGTCCCAGGAGCCCTTTCTGGATGGCCCTTGCTTGCCCCACAAATGGGCCAAGACATCTGTTCCTCCCCCTCAGGCGGTATTTGAACAGGAGAGGTCGCTCCCACTCCTGATCCCTGTGGGTCTCAGGAGGCAGTGGGGGGACTAGGGAACTGGCTGAACTGGGGTCCTCCCAGTCCAGCCCAGACAAGAAAGAGAGGGAGCTCAGAAGAGGAAGCCATTGCGGAGAAGAACCGGACTTGGCTGTTCTCTGCTGAGGGTCTCCTGCCTTTCTTCCAAGGCTTCCTGGGGGCTGCCATGGCCAGAGGAGGAGAGAGGCCCCCCACCCTGAATCCCCTGCAGGGCCCTGGGGGGCAGGCAGATCTCTTGCTCTTGCCATGGCAAAGCATGTCTCAGTTTCCTTCCCCAAGGCCTTGGATGAACCTTGGGGTGCGGAAGGAGGAACCCCAAATGGAGCTCAGACTCCTGGCAAGTGGGGAAAGGAACATGAAATGGCGCTTTCCAGATGAGTCTCAATACAATGTTGTTGTTTAGTCGTTTAGTCGTGTCCGGCTCTTTGTGACCCCATGGACCAGAGCACGCCAGGCACTTCTGTCCTCCACTGCCTCCCGCAGTTTGATCAAACTCATGCTGGTAGCTTCAAGAACACCATCCAACCATCTCGTCCTCTGTCGTCCCCTTCTCCTTGTGCCCTCCATCTTTCCCAACATCAGGGTCTTTTCCAGGGAGTCTTCTCTTCTCATGAGGTGGCCAAAGTCTTGGAGCCTCAGCTTCTGGATCTGTCCTTCCAGTGAGCACTCAGGGCTGATTTCCTTCAGAATGGAGAGGTTGGATCTTCTTGCAGTCCATGGGACTCTCAAGAGTCTCCTCCAACACCAGAATTCAAAAGCATCAATTCTTCGGCGATCAGCCTTCTTTATGGTCCAGCTCTCTCTTCCATACATCACAACTGGGAAAACCATAGCTTTAACTATATGGACCTTTGTCGGCAAGGTGATGTCTCTACTTTTTAAGATGCTGTCTAGGTTTGTCATTGCTTTTCTCCCAAGAAGCAGGCGTCTTTTAATTTCGTGGCTGCTGTCACCATCTGCAGTGATCATGGAGCCCAAGAAAGTAAAATCTCTCACTGCCTCCATTTCTTCCCCTTCTATTTGCCAGGAGGTGATGGGACCAGTGGCCATGATCCTCGTTTTTTGATGTTGAGCTTCAAACCATATTTTGCACTCTCCTCTTTCACCCTCATTAAAAGGTTCTTTAATTCCTCCTCACTTTCTGCCATCAAGGTTGTGTCATCTGCATATCTGAGGTTGTTGATATTTCTTCCGGCGATCTTAATTCCGGCTTGGGATTCATCCAGCCCAGCCTTTCCCATGATGAATTCTGCATATAAGTTAAATAAGCAGGGAGACAAAATACAGCCTTGCCGTACTCCTATTGTATTTCAATACAATAGGATAATCTTTATTGTCATTGTCCCATACAGAACAACGAAATTGAAAAAATGTACATCAGACATTCAAAAACCAACAAGCCTGCTATCCCAGCTATCCCAACCTTGTTAGCCCCCTAAAAACTCTGATACCCCATAATTAAAGATAATATACTCCCATAGAGACTACCTTACACTGTATTTAAAACCAAAATTGCATTTGGATAGAACTGTTTTTCAGGCGGCTAGTCCTAGTTTTTATAACCCTGTACCTTCTTCCAGAAGGCAGAAGCTGAAAGAGATCATTTCCGGGGTGCGCACTATCCTGCACTATCTCTGCAGCTTTCTTATGTAGCACCTACAGCAAATGCCTGCAGGACCATCAGTAGTATGCATGAAAACATCAATGCTAAATTGAGCAGATACCCGGAGGCAGCGCGGATTATTGCAGGGGACTTCACTCACACAGATGTGAGGGCAGCACTCCCAAAATCCCATCAGCACATTGAGTGTGCAATAAGGGGAGAAAATACTCTTGACAAGATGTATACGAACATTAGACGGGCATATGAGGCGCACCTCGGTGGTTGAGATCATGTGTCCCTGCTTCTGACACCAGTGTACACACCCCTCAGTAAACAAGGCCAGCTACAAACATGGATGGTTACGGTGTGGCCTGAGGGAGCCTCTCAGCAGTTTCAGGACTGTTTCTAGGAGACCGATTGGAATATGTTCGACCATCAAGATCTAGAAACTTCTACATCAACGGTCTTAGATTCGGCACAGGAAACGCACCAGGGAAAGGTATGTTAAGTTGTATCCGAATAGGAAGCCCTGGATGACGGGAGAAGTTAGGAGATTCTTGAAGGCCAGAAACTCTGCTTTTAGAACTGGGGACTGGGTACCATATGGTATAGAAAGAGCGAACTTGAAGAGGGGTATCAGGAAAGCAAAGGCTACTTGCATGGCAATTTGCAAGTAGAAAGCCATGGTGTTTCTGGGAGCAGCTGGGGCCTCCGGAAAAAACAAAATGGCATTCCCGCCTTTTTCAGAAACACGCCTTCTCCTGACCCTGCCGCCTCCGTGGGCTCCTCCTGGGCCTGCCTGGCATGGGGGGGGGGGAGCCAGCACCCCCCAAACAATGGGGGGAAAGAGGAACAGGAAGAGAAGGAAGGAGAAATGAAGGAGAAGCTGGGAGGGGAGCAGCCATGAGGGAAACTCAGGGGGAAAACTCCCTCATGAAACAGGGCGAAGGAGAGGAGGAGGCCCAGGGGAATCTGAAATGTGATTGGCCAGCTACCCAATGGAGAGGCCTCTGATTGGTCCAGCCCTGCTCTGGGGTGGGAAATGGGTCTCCTGCCTCCATGTGGTTCTGGGAGCCCAGGAGAAACTGGTTTTCTGGCAGGAAACACGGGGAAAGGATGGCAGGGGTCCCTCTTGCTCTGAACTGGGAAGAGTCCCAGAGGGAGGGCCCGCCCCCCTGAGCACCATGCGCCCCCCTCCTGCCCCCCCCCGGGTCGCGTGTGCGTTTCCTTCCTCGCCTGGGACTCTTCCTCCTCCCGGCTGGGAAGCCCCCCTCCCTCCCTCCCCCCCGCTGAGCTGGAGGGTGTTCCTTGGGGGGTGTCTTGAGGGAGCCATTTCTGAGCCCAAGGCACCTCCCGCCACTAGGCAGCCTTCGCCTCTTCTCCCTCCCAGCCTTTCCTTGGGATCCAGGAGCCTCGATGTTGGGGGAGGGGGAGAGCCCAGCTAACCCCCCCATGGACCCCCCCCCGTCTCCCTTGCAGTTAGTCTGGTTGGATGTGGGCTCCTTGGGGCAGAGGGAGGGAAGGGGGGCAGCCCCTAGAGCGCAGGCGCAGAAGCAGGAAAACTGAAGGCAGGGAGAGGGAGGGGAGGACTCGGCTTGTCAAGGGTTAAAAGGAGCAGAGCGGGATTCCTAGAGAGGGCAGGAAGTGAAGGGGGAGTGAAGGTCCTCCAGGGCTAAATCCCCCCTCCCCCTCCCTTCCTGCTTTCTTCTCTCTCCTTTGCAAAAGCCCCTCCTGGACTCGGGTGAGTCTCCTCTCTCCTCCCCCTGAGGGTGCAATGGGGAGAAGGGGGTCCCAGGGGGGCAGGGAGGGGGCATGGGGGTCCCTGCTCAGATCATGCCTGGGGGGGGGAGACCCCCAAGTCGGGGAGCAGAGGGTCCTCCCTTGTCCTCTCTGCCAAGCCAGGGAGGGGCCAGTTCGCAGGAAATATGCAGCTCTGCTCTTCCTTGGGATCCAGATGCTGCCTTCCTTTTGGGGGGAGGGGGCTTTGGGTCAAGGAAATAAACCCCCTTCAGATGGAGGGAAAAGTCACATTTAAGAACAGAGGCTGCAGCCAGACGGGAACATTCCCACGTGGGGGGAGCACAGGGAGAAGAAAAGCCCGTCTGCATCTGCAGCACCACTGCATCTCCAGACCACTTCCTGTGTCCCAGATGCAACAATATTATATTATACAACATAATATTACTACTAATAATAATAATAATAATTTATTTGTACCCCGCCCATCTGGCCGGGTTTCCCCAGCCACTCTGGGCGGCTTCCACAAAAACGAAAAATACACTATTATGTCATACATTTAAAACTTCCCTGAGCAGGGCTGCCTTAAGATGTCTTCTGAATGTCAGGTAGTTGTTTATGTCTCTCCCCTGTCGCTCTCCACACCCAGGGCTGGCGCTGTGACCTTCCAACAACTGGATCTCACTCCCAAAGACACACTCTTCCATGGTCTCCCAAGACAGATGACTGCCAACCAGCCAACCATTCCCTCCCCTCACAATGCACAATTCCCTCCCCTCCCCCTCCTGGTGCCCCTGGAAGTTGGCTTGAGGGCATTGGGAGGGTCCAACCCACCAGATGAAGGGAGAGGAGGTCCTTCCATCTGGAAAATGGGAATGCTTGCAAAAATTTACTTGAAGATGAGTGCTGTGTAGATAATAAAATATTATTTTGTGGAATTCCCCCATTTACACAAAGATTAAAACCCATCATTTAAATACACAACAAAATTGTTACAGACAAGAACAGAGCAATGTGTAGAAGATCTGGCCATGATCTTCGTTTTTTTGATGCTGAGCTTCAGACCATATTTTGCGCTCTCCTCTTTCACCCTCATTAAAAGGTTCTTTAATTCCTCCTCACTTTCTGCCATCAAGGTTGTGTCATCTGCATATCTGAGGTTGTTGATATTTCTTCCGGCAATCTTAATTCCGGCTAGGGATTCATCCAGCCCAGCCTTTCGCATGATGAATTCTGCGTATAAGTTAACTAAGCAGGGAGACAATATACAGCCTTGTCGTATTCCTTTCCCAAATTTGAAAGCTATTGCCACAGCATCCTCCATGGATCTCTTTGCCTTGTACGCCAAAGGCTACTTGCATGGCAATTAAAGAAAAAATAAGAAGAGAGAGTAATAGAGAAATGAAAAATAATTGAAGATCCTAAAGAAATATGCAAAGAAAAATTAAATTACTATAGGAAGTTTTACCGTGCAAAAGAAGACCAAGAGGAAATGGAAAGATACATAGCACAAAATGGACTCCCGCCAATAGATTGGAAAATAGAACAACTAAATGTACCAACAGCGATGATGGAGGTGCAGCAATCTCAAAAGCAAAGATAGGAAAGTCACCAGGTACGGATGGATTACTGGCGGCATTTTATAAGAAGTTAGAAGATATATTATCAGAACCAATGAAACAGTACTGGACCAAATTTTAAAGGAAAGAAGAATACCAAAATCATGGGAAGAAGCATTTATCACACTGATACCCAAACAAGGGGCAGATCCAACACTAATCAAAAATTATAGACCTATATCATTGTTCAATAATGATTATAAAATATTTGCTAACATCCTAGCCAACAGATTAAAAAAAAGTATTGAATGAAATAATACACAGAGATCAGGCTGGCTTCTTACCAGGCCAGATACATGAACAATAAAATGAGAAACATAATTGATATTTTAGAATATTTAGAAGCAAGATCAGATAAAAAAAGCCATTTTGATGCTGATAGACATGGAGAAGGTCTTCAACAACATCTCTTGGAGCTTCATTGTCAGGGAACTGCCATCAGTGCTGGAGGGAGAGAGTAAAAGCCAGAGGGATTCCAGAGAGCGTCCAGGGATCGGGAGAAGCAGCCCATCTTCTGGGGAAGAGAATCAGCGTAGCACCAGTGGAGAAGGGGGGCAGATGGGGGAAGCGGCGAGGCGGTCCCATGACTCCTTGCCTGGGACCAGCGGGGAGAGTAGGGGTCCTCCGTTGCCCACGCCCTCCTTGCGCAGAAGGCTTCCGCGCAGAGAGAGTAGGAGGAGACTAGGCATCAAAGAGCTTCTTTGCTGGAAAAAGTTTAAGAAACGCCCACTGACGGATTCTGCCAGCGATTGAGTCAGCCACGGGTAAGTGGCTGTCCGGACAGAAAAGGTTCACTTAGGCAACCCAGCCAGGTGTTTGCACCCAGCCGGGGAGATGAGCACCAGCTTACGCACGAGCAACCCCTAGAACCATTACAGCAATCCGTCAGTCCCTGACGTTGCTTGTGTGCAGCCCCGGAGAGGCCGCACAATGAGCCAAACAGGGCCGGCTGGAGAGACAGAGCAAGAAGCCATGGTGCGAGGTCTGGTCGAGAGGAACCAAGAGCTGGAGGCACATGTCGCTACCCTGTCAACGCGGCTGGAGGAGAGGCGGGCTCAGGATGCACAGGTCAGAGCCACCCCGATAGGGAGGAAGGTCCCAAGACTACAATGCTTTCCGAACGGAAATTCAATACGCTTTGGAATTGCAGAAAAATGACTTTGCTGATGACGGGGAGAGGGTGGCTTACATTGTTGGACATCTGCAGGATGGGGCGCGCGAATGGATCAGGCCCTTAATGGCAACGGGGAACGATGCATTGAAAGATCTTAAGAAATTCTACCAGGCAATGGACGCGATGTTCTCCAGCGAGGTTGAGCAAAGCGTGACACGGAGGGAGCTGATGGGGTGCAAGCAGGGGAGCCTGTCCGTCAGAAACTACTGGTCACGTTTTGCGATGTTAGTCCACAAGCTCGGGTGGGATCTGGACTCTGAACCAGTACAAATGCTGTTTGAAGCGGGCTTGGACCCGAAGTGAAAGACGAGTTGTCCAGAGCGCCCCGCCCACGGTCGATGGATGAACTCACAAAGACTGTGCTTGCGATCGGTGTACGCAAGGAAGCGTGGGCTCAGGAGAAGCGGGAGATAAGGGCGGAACGTTTCCATGGCAACCGCATTCCTGAGATGCTGAGGGAGCCTTCCAAGACGGCGGAGCCGATGGAAATTGATGGGGCGTGCGAAGTTTCAAACGCTAGTGAAGGCCGGAAAAGGGAGGGGAAGGAGTGGAAAACTACCAAGAAGTGTTTCCTCTGTCAGCGGCCAGGACATTTTGCAAAGGTCTGTCCTCAACGAAAGGCCTGGCAAGGCATGATGGGGGCTGCAGGCCACGACGAGAAGGGGGAGGAAGGGCCGGTGCAGGGAAACGACAAAGCCTGGCTGCCAACCAGCAGGGGCAGCAGCCAGGCCAGCGACCAATAGAAGTGCCCTGGCCTGACCCTCCCAAGGCAGCTATAGCCATAGAAGTGGTGCTAGAACTCCCAAATGGGCACCCAGTCAAAGTGGAGGGGCTGCTGCATTCTGGCAGCTTGTGTAATTTCTTCAGCAGAGACTTCGCTCTGGTGTACCAGCTCCACCTGTTGCCACTAGATTTTCCCTTGCAGGTGACCACCATCGATGGCAGGGAACTACTGGGAGGGGAAGTGACACACCAGACACTGCCAATGCGGATAAGTGTTTCCAGGCACACGAAAACCATTGCTTTTCACGTGGCCACGCTGGCAGGACCCCCAATAATACTGGGAATGAGCTGGCTGGCAATGCATGACCCAGTGCTGTCATGGCATCAGTGGTCGGTCACCTTTGGGTCAGCTTACTGCTTAGAGCACAGTCTGTGAGGGAAGGATCCCAGAATGGCTGTGGCCAGGGTGGCTGGGGTGGCCCTGGAGGAAAAAGGGCAGGTGCCACCACAATATGCTGATTTGAAGGAGGTCTTCAGCGAGAGGGAGGCAGACCGACTGCCCCCCCACAGGGCATTTGACTGCCAAATCAACCTGCTTCCAGGGGCTCAGTTACCGGTGGGTAAGCTGTATGCCATGTCCGACCAGGAGATGCAGGAGTTGCGACAGTTTATTGACAAGAACCTGAAGAGGGGTTTCATAAGGGAATCAAAGGCGGTGGGGGGCAGTCCAGTGTTCTTTGTGGACAAAAAAGAGACTAATCAGCCCAGACTAGTCGTGCATTACAGGGCCGTAAACCTGGTGTCAGAACCCGTGACTTTCCCAATGCCCAGGATTGACGATATTTTGACACGTGTGAGGCAAGGGAAGATTTTTACCAAGCTGGACCTCAGGGGGGCATACAATCTGATTAGGATAAGGGAGGGGGACGAATGGAAAACGACCATGTTCACCCCTGGGGGCTTTTGAGTACTTAGTCATGCCATTTGGATTACAATCGGGGTCCGCCTGCTTTCAAGCCTTCATGCATCATGTGTTGGGGCCCCTGCTGTACAAGAATTGCGTAGCCTTTTGGATGACGTCTTAATCTATTCGGACAATGAAAACAACACGTCAGAGATGTCAGGGAGGTGCTACAGAGACTGAAGAAGCATCAGTTGTGGGTCAAGCTGGGAAAATGCCAATTCCACGCCAGGGAGGTCGAGTTCCTGGGGTACAGGTTGTCAGACAAAGGACTGGCCATGGATCCGGGCAAGGTGAAGGCAGTGCTGGAATGGAAGGCCCCCCAAAACAGAAAGGATGTGCAGAGGTTCCTAGGCTTCAGCAACTTCTACAGGAAGTTCATAAAGAACTTCGCTCACTTGACAGCGCCCATAACGGATTGTCTTAGTAGCAAAAAGAAGTTTGCATGGACAGAGGATGCGCAGCAATCCTTTGAAAAACTGAAGAAGGCATTCGCCTCGGAGGAGCAGCTCCTGCACGTGGATCCGGAGAAGCCCATGAGACTGGAGACGGACGCATCCGACCGCACGATTGGAGCGGTACTTTTGCAACCCGGGTCCAAGGAGAACTGGAGACCGTGTGCCTTTTTCTCTAGGAAGCTGAGCAAGTCGGAGCAAAACTACACGGTGTATGACCGAGAACTGCTTGCGATCTATGTGGCATTTCCGCAATGGAGACATCTCTTGATAGGGGCGTGGCACAAGATCCAGGTCCGAACTGACCACAAGAACTTGGAATACTGGCGGACCGCGCGAGTGCTCAACCAGAGACAGATCAGATGGTCCCAGGAGTTCGCCAAGTTTTTCTTCGAGATACGATACGTGCCGGGAGGGGAAAACGTAAGGGCAGATGCACTCTCCAGGAAACCGGAGTACATGGAAGGGGAGGGGCCACCAGAGACCAGGCACGTGTTCCCCGAGGACCGGTGGGTGTGTGGAGGTGCGTGGGTTGGGAAACGAGAACTGGCAGGGCTCACCAGAGACGATGAGTTTGCTCAGACAAAAATCAGGGAGCTCAGGGACAGAAAGGAAGACAATGGAGGGTTTGAGGAAAAGGAAGGGCTACTGTACTATAAGGGGGCGCTGTATGTACCGGGGGAGACTTTGAGGGGGAAGGTACTTAGACAGCTCCATGACAACCCAACAGCTGGGCACTTTGGACAGCACAAGACCATGCTACTTGTCACCAGTGGTGTAGCGTGGGGGGTGCAGGGGGGTCGGCCGCACCGGGCGCAACATCTGGGGGTTAGGGTTAGGGGGCGCAAATCCACGGGTTAGGGGGCGCAAATTACTTGCCTTGCCCCGGGTGCTGACAACCCACGCTACGCCACTGCTTGTCACCAGGCAGTTTTGGTGGCCAAAGGTTAGGGAAGACGTACGAGAATATGTACGAGGGTGCGACCAATGCCAGAGGGCAAAGGGGGAAAGGACTGCTCCCGCGGGGCTACTGGAACCCTTACCTACACCGGAAAGGTCCTGGGAGGTGGTGTCCATTGATTTTATGACAGATCTGCCCAAGTCAAGGGGAAAGACAGTGGTCATGGTAGTGGTCGATCTACTGACTAAAATGTGCCATTTCGTAGCTTGCTCGCATGCAGCAACAGCAGAGGAGACAGCCAGGCTGTTTGTGGACCACATTTTTAGACTGCATGGGGCCCCATTGAGGGTAATCTTGGATCGCGGGAAACAATTTACCTCCCGGTTCTGGCGGAGACTCATGAGCTTGCTACAGGTCGAGGTGAGCTTCTCGACGGCGAGGCACCCAGAAACCAATGGGCAGGCCGAAAGAGCAAACGGTATACTCCAGCAGTACCTACGCTGCTATGTCAGCGAAAGGCAGAACGATTGGGTAGAGAAATTAGCTTTGGCTGAATTTGCGTACAATAATGCCGAACACTTGTCCACAGGAATGAGCCCTTTCATGGCCAATTACGGGTGTCACCCCAGGGCCTTCCCGGGGCGGGGGGAGGAAGGATGGAGTGTACCTGCGGCTGAGCAATTTGTGGAGGAAATGGAGGCCTTACACCAGCAACTCAGGCTGAACTTGGAGCGGGCCAAGGAAGTTTACAAGAGGCAGGCAGACAGGCACCGTCGGGAGGGGGAGGCCATACGGGTGGGAGACCGGGTATGGTTGTCATCCCAAGGGTTGCCCCTAAAGGGGGTGCAGAAGTTGCAGCCTAGGCGGCTGGGGCCTTTTGAGGTAATACAGCAGGTTAACCCAGTGGCATTTAAACTCAAGTTGCCTGACAGCATGAAGATGCATCCGGTGTTCCATAGGTCCCTACTTTTGCCTTGCAGGGAGGGGCGGGAATTCCCGGGACGAGAGGGAGGGGTTACCAGCCACCCGCGGGTAGAGGAGAGGGAACACTGCAACGAAGCTACGGAAATACTCGATTCAAGGTGGCGAGGTAGCCAGGTAGAGTACTTAGTAGCCTGGGAGGGGGAACCTAGGTCTGAAAACACCTGGGTCCCTGCAGAATCAATCACTGACGGGTATCTGGTGGAAGAGTTTCATGGTTTGTTCCCGAGTAAGCCCAAACCATTAGCTAGTTTCTGGGAGGAAGAATTTGGACCCACAGACGATGAAGGGGACTACATTGTGGGTTTTCCTGCCTCCGAAGAGGAGGGAGGGGAGGTGTCCGAGGGAGAAGAATCAGACTGGGAGGTTCAACCAGCAGGAAGAGATCCGAGTGGATGGGAGGCTGGTTTTGAATCCTCAGAAGAGGATGACAGTTCTTTCAGGGGATTCCCCGCATCGTCGGTCGAGGAGAGAGAGGAGGATGTATCGGAAGATCGCGCCGGGGGGTGCCTGAGGAGGAGGTGGATGTCAGGGAACTGCTATCAGTGCTGGAGAGAGAGAGCAAAACCAGAGGGATTCCAGAGAGCGTCCAGGGATCGGGAGAAGCAGCCCATGTTCTGGGGAAGAGAATCAGCGTAGCTCCAGTGGAGAAGGGGGGCAGATGGGGGAATCGGCGAGGTGGTCCCATGACTCCTTGCCTGGGACCAGCGGGGAGAGTAGGGGTCCTCCGTTGCCCACGCCCTCCTTGCACAGAAGGCTTCCGCGCAGAGAGAGTAGGAGGTGACTAGGCGTCAAAGAGCTTCTTTGCTGGAAGAAGTTTAAGAAACGCCCACTGACGGATTCTGTCAGCGATTGAGTCAGCCACAGGTAAGTGGCTGTCCGGACAGAAAAGGTTCACTTAGGCAACCCAGCCAGGTGTTTGCACCCAGCCGGGGAGATAAACACCGGCTTACGCACGAGCAACTCCTAGAACCATTACATTCATGAAAAAAAATACAGAAAAAACAGGACTTGGAGAAAATATTATTAGGGGTGTTGAGGCAATATATTGAAATCAGAGAGCCAAATTGATACTAAATAGTGAAATAGGAGAATTAAAATAAATAAGGGGACCAGGCAAGGCTGCCCCCTTTCGCCTCTACTTTTATTACGGTACTAGAATTCTTAGCAATGACAACAAGGAGTGACCAAGGCATAAAAGGTCTAACAATGGGGAAGAAGTCGCACAAGATGAAGGCCTTTGCAGACAATTTAATTCTAACTTCTGAAAATCTGGAGGAAAGCATACCAGAAATAATAGGGAAAATCCTTAATTTGGAAGTGGCAGGATAAGTCCCACGATTGGAATGTAATGGTGGGATAAGTCCCACGATTGGAATGTAATGGTGGGATAAGTCCCACGATTGGAATGTAATGGTGGGATAAGTCCCACGATTGGAATGTAATAATGGGGGGATACAATCTATTTCAGAGAAACAGACCAGACAAGAAAGGAGGAGGAGTGGCGTTATATGTCAGGGATGTGTATACCTGTGAAGAGATCCAAGATTTAGAACCTCAAAGCCAGAGTGAGAGCATTTGGGTCAAAATCAAGGGAGAGAAGAATAACAGTGACCTCATTGTGGGAGTTTACTATAGATCCCCAAGCCAAACGGAGGACATAGATGATGCCTTCCTGGAACAGATGGCCAGGCATGCAAAAGGAAGGGAGATAGTAGTAATGGGGGACTTCAATTACCCGGATATTTGTTGGATGTCAAACTCAGCCAAGAGCATAAGGTCAAACAGATTCCTCACTGGCCTTGCAGACAACTTCATTGTCCAGAAAGTGGGAGAAGCAACAAGAGGAACAGCCATTTTAGATCTGGTCCTAACCAATGTTGATGACCTGGTTAGTGGGGTAGAAGTGGAAGGATCATTAGGCGCGAGTGATCATGCTCTTCTGAAGTTTACTATACAGCGGAAAGGAGCAGCCAAGCATACTAGGACTCAATTTCTTGACTTTAAGAAAGCCGACTTCATAAAACTTAGGGTGAGATCCCATGGACAGTAATACTAAAAGGAAAGGGAGTTCATGATGGCTGGGAGTTTGTTAAGAGGGAGATAGTAAAAGCACAACGTCAGGCAATACCAATGAGACGGAAACATGGAAGGTACCTAAAGAAGCCAGGGTGGCTATCTAAAGAACTTTTAACTGAGTTAAGATTAAAAAAGGATGTGTACAAAAATGGAAAAGGGGGAAACCACCAAAGAGGAATTCAAACAAATAGCCAGCACGTGTAGACACAAAGTCAGAAAAGCTAAAGCACAGAATGAACTCAGGCTGCGAGAGAGGTTAAAAGCAACAAAAAGGCTTTTATGGGTATGTTCGTAGCAAAAGGAAGAACAAAGAAACAGTGGGGTCACTCAGAGGAGAAGATGGTGAAATGCAAACAGGGGACACAGAAAGGGCTGAACTCCTCAATGCCTTCTTTGCCTCGGTCTTCTCCGATAAAGAAAACAATGCCCGACCTGAAGAATTTGGAGCAAATGATTCAGCAAAGGAAACACAGCCCAGAATAACTAAGGAGATAGTACAAGAATACTTGGCTGGTTTAGATGTATTCAAGTCTCCAGGGCCAGATGAACTGCATCCAAGAGTATTAAAAGAACTGGCAGATGTGATCTCAGAACCACTGGCAGTCATCTTTGAGAATTCCTGGAGAACAGGCGAAGTCCCGGCAGGCTGGAGGAGGGCAAATGTTGTCCCTATTTTCAAAAAGGGGAAAAGAGAGGACCCAAATAATTACCGCCCAGTCAGTCTGACATCAATACCAGGGAAGATTCTGGAGCAGATCATTAAGCAAACAGTCTGTGAGCACCTAGAAAGGAATGCTGTGATCACCAATAGTCAGCATGGATTTCTGAAAAATAAGTCATGTCAGACTAACCTGATCTCGTTTTTGACAGAATTACAAGCCTGGTAGATGAAGGGAACGCAGTGGATGTAGCCTACCTTGATTTCAGCAAGGCATTTGACAAGGTGCCTCATGATATTCTTGTAAAGAAGCTGGTAAAATGCGGTCTTGACTATGCTACCACTCAGTAGATTTGTAACTGGCTGACTGACCGAACCCAAAGGGTGCTCATCAATGGTTCCTCTTCATCCTGGAGAAGAGTGACTAGTGGGGTGCCACAGGGTTCTGTCTTGGGCCCGGTCTTATTCAACATCTTTATCAACGACTTGGATGATGGACTCAAGGGCATCCTGATCAAATTTGCAGATGACACCAAACTGGGAGGGGTGGCTAACACCCCAGAGGACAGGATCACACTTCAAAATGACCTTGACAGATTAGAGAACTGGGCCAAAACAAACAAGATGAATTTTAACAGGGAGAAATGTCAAGTATTGCACTTGGGCACAAAATGAGAGGCACAAATACAAGATGGGGGACACCTGGCTTGAGAGCAGTACCTGTGAAAAGGATCTAGGAGTCTTGGTTGACCACAAACTTGACATGAGCCAACAGTGTGACGCGGCAGCTAAAAAGCCAATGCAATTCTGGGCTGCATCAATAGGAGTATAGCATCTAGATCAAGGGAAGTAATAGTGCCACTGTATTCTGCTCTGGTCAGACCTCACCTGGAGTACTGTGTCCAGCTCTGGGCACCACAGTTCAAGAAGGACACTGACAAACTGGAACGTGTCCAGAGGAGGGCAACCAAAATGGTCCAAGGCCTGGAAACGATGCCTTATGAGGAACGGCTAAGAGAGCTGGGCATGTTTAGCCTGGAGAAGAGGAGGTTAAGGGGTGATATGATAGCCATGTTCCAATATATAAAAGGATGTCACATAGAGGAGGGAGAAAGGTTGTTTTCTGCTGCTCCAGAGAAGCGGACACGGAGCAATGGATCCAAACTACAAGAAAGAAGATTCCACCTAAACATTAGGAAGAACTTCCTGACAGTAAGAGCTGTTCGACAGTAGAATTTGCTGCCAAGGAGTGTGGTGGAGTCTCCTTCTTTGGAGGTCTTTAAGCAGAGGCTTGACAACCATATGTCAGGAGTGCTCTGATGGTGTTTCCTGCTTGGCAGGGGTTTGGACTCGATGGCCCTTGTGGTCTCTTCCAACTCTATGATTCTATGATTCTACAATATTTCTGTAAGTAATCTTTAAATTTCTTCCAATCTTCTTCCACCGACTCTTCTCCCTGGTCTCGGATTCTGCCAGTCATTTCCGCCAATTCCATGTAGTCCATCACCTTCATCTGCCATTCTTCCAGAGTGGGTAGATCTTGTGTCTTCCAATACTTTGCAATAAGTATTCTTGCTGCTGTTGTAGCATACATAAAGAAAGTTCTGTCCTTCTTTGGCACCAATTGGCCCACCATGCCCAGGAGAAAGGCCTCTGGTTTCTTCAGGAAGGTATATTTAAATACCCTTTTCATTTCATTATAAACCATCTCCCAGAAAGCCTTAATCCTTGGGCACGTCCACCAAAGGTGAAAGAATGTACCTTCAGTTTCTTTACATTTCCAACATTTATTGTCGGGCAAATGATAGATTTTAGCAAGCTTGACTGGTGTCATGTACCACCTGTATATAATTTTCATAATATTCTCTCTTAAGGCATTACATGCCGTGAACTTCATACCTGTGGTGCATAACTATTCCCAGTCAGCGAACATAATGTTGTGTCCAACATCTTGTGCCCATTTAATCATAGCAGATTTCACCGTTTCATCCTGTGTATTCCATTTCAACAGCAAGTTATACATCCTTGACAAGGTCTTAGTTTTGGGTTCTAACAGTTCTGTTTCTAATTTTGATTTTTCCACCTGGAAGCCAATTTTCTTGTCTGAATTGTATGCCTCCATTATCTGATAATAATGAAGCCAGTCTCGCACTTTGTTTTTTAATTTCTCAAAACTCTGCAATTTCAGTCTATCTCCCTCTTGTTCCAAAATTTCCCAATATTTCGGCCATTTGACCTCCATATTGAGCTTTTTCTGAGCCTTTGCTTCCATCGGTGACAGCCACCTTGGAGTTTTATTTTCCAGTAGGTCCTTATATCTTATCCAGACGTTGAACAATGCTTTCCTGAAAATATGGTTTTTAAATGCTTTATGTGCTTTGACCTTATCATACCACAAGTATGCATGCCGTCCAAATACATTATTAAAACCTTCTAAATCCAAAATGTCTGCGTTTTCAAGAAGCAGCCATTCTTTCAAGCAGCAAAAAGCTGCTGATTCATAATAAAGTTTAAGGTCTGGCAGGGCAAATCCACCTCTTTCCTTTGCATCTGTTAATATTTTAAATTTTATTCTAGGCTTCTTGCCCTGCCAGATAAATCTAGAGATATCTCTCTGCCACTTCTTGAAACAGTCCATTTTGTCCAAAATTTGCAATGTTTGAAACAGAAACAACATTCTAGGCAATACATTCATTTTTATAGCAGCAATACGGCCTAGCAGTGAAAGCTTCAAATTTGACCAGATTTCTAAGTCTTTTTTCACTTCAGTCCAACATTTTTCATAATTGTCTTTAAATAGATTCCCATTTTTAGCTGTCATGTTAATCCCCAGGTATTTCACTTTCTTAACCACTGTTAAACCTGTCTCATTCTGAAACCTCTCTCTCTCCATTGCAGTTAAATTTTTCTCAAAGACCTTTGTTTTTAACTTATTCAGTTTAAATCCTGCAACCTGACCAAATTCGTGAATCACTTCCAAAACCCTTTTAGCACTAGATTCTGGTTCCTATAACGTCAATACTAAGTCATCTGCAAATGCTCTCAACTTGTACTGTTTAGCTCCGACTTGTATACCTTTAACCAACTGGTCCCTTCTAATCATATTCAGCAGAACCTCCAGGACCGATATAAAAAGCAATGGGGAGATTGGGCAACCTTGTCGTGTCCCTTTTCTATCTTAAATTCTTCCGTCACCACATTATTTACAATTAATTTAGCCTTTTGTTCTGAATAAATTGCACTTATACCGTTTTCAAAACCTTGGCCTACCCCCATCCCCTGTAGGTTCTTCTTCATAAAACTCCAAGAAATGTTGTCAAAAGCTTTCTCCGCGTCCACAAATATCAAAACTGCCTTAGTATTTATGTTCACTTGTAATTTTTCTAAAATATTGATTATGTTTCTCACATTATCAGATAGATGTCTACCCGGGAGAAAGCCTGCTTGGTCTTTATGTATCTCTTCCACTAGCACTCTTTTTAGTCTTTTAGCCAAAATGTCTGCAAAGATTTTGTAATCCACATTGAGCAGTGATATGGGGCGGTAGTTCTTAAGCTGGGTCTTTTCAGTCTCTGTTTTCGGTACAAGTGTAATATACGCTTCTTTCCACGACTCTGGTGCCCTTTTTCCACCCATTATTTCGTTACAGACTTCTTTTAAAGGTTGTACTAGCCATTCTTTTAAAGATCTGTAGTATCTAGAAGTCAGTCCATCCGGTCCTGGAGATTTACCTAGTTGCATATTCTGAATGGCACCTTCTACCTCCTGTTCAGTTATTTTATAGTTCAACATTAATTTATTTTCTTGAGAGATTTTTTGTAATCCATTTGTTTTCAAAAATTGGTCTACATCAATTTCTTTCTGTGGCCCTTGTGTATATAGTTGTTTAAAGTACCTCTGGAAACAGTTTCTCATCTCAGCTGGGTTCTGTATATTCCTTCCTTCCACTTCTAAATTTGTAACAGTATTTAATTTTTGTCTTTTTTCATTTGCCAAGCCAATAATTTCCCACATTTATTAGCCGACTCAAATGTCTTTTGTCTCATTTGTTTAATTTTCCATTCTATCTCCTGATTCATCATTTTCATATATTGTACTTTGATATAACTTTATTTCTCTCAATATCTCTTGCAACTTTGGTTTTGCTCTCAATTTCTTTTCACTTTCCTTTATTTTCTCCAATATTTTATCCTTCTTTTCATTTTGGATTCTCTTCTTTAACGCATTCTGTTGTATCAAGAACCCTCTCATAACAGCTTTACTTGCGTCCCAGATTACTCTTTTTTCAACATTGGTGTTCATATTTATCTCAAAATAGTCTCTCAAGGTTTTTTGGGCCTTCTTAGTCACTTCTTCATCTCTAAATAAGGTGTCATTCATCCTCCATCTGAAGGAACCGGTTGGTGTTAGTTTCATTTCCATCTTAACAGCATTATGGTCGGAGCAGGCCCTGATCCTTAAATTCGTTTGCTTCTCCTTCAATTCAATCATAGACAGTATTGACCTATGGTCTTCAAGTGGCTTGTGTATCGGTGGCAACTTCTCTTCTACAGCAACTGCTATTTCCTTTGCTTCTTCAGCTGTCTTTCGGGTCGAAGTAGATTCCTGTAGCAATTTCTCAATAGTTTCTGTGTTAGTATTTACCTTCTGTCCCAAATTGTTAATGCCTGTGGTATTTTGATCAATTTTATTTGATGCTTCAGCTACCTGTTTACTTAATTTTTCCAAAGATTCATTAATTTTGCCTAGTGCCTGAGCCAAAACACTCTTCGGATGCCATTCCTTTGGGTTTAGATTGTACTAATGCAGCTCCTGTTGGAGGGCCAGATGTTGATGCTCTTCGCTGCAGCCCAGCGTCTGTGCGAAACACTCTACCAGACCTCGTTGCTTTTTCCTGAAGCAAATCTATTTTCTCTTTTCCATTTGCCATAACAGTCTAGATAATACTCAAGGTCAGTCCCACGATCAGAGTTTGTTATGAAGTGGAAAATTCCCCTGGCCCAGTTGTTATTGTAACAATCTCAAACTTCCTCTAGGGGGACACAGTAACAGGCAACAGTTGTTACCTTAAAATAAATATCCTTTTTCTTTAATCCCCAGCTCACAAAATAGACGACAGTTTTAATTTCAATTATTTTCCAGTTACTTTGAAACCAGGGAAAGCCAGCCAGAGATATTGTATCTCACTTGTATCAGACTTGCAGAGTTAGCTGTCAAAAAGTACTTTCACCAACAGCGCATATCACAGTACGGCATTCTATTTTTCATTGGCAGTCCGTTCCCAGGTTTAAGCGGTGGATTCTTAGCTTCCATGTCTCTCTTTTACAGGAAAATACAGTTCAAACCTTTCCCCCCTCCTCTCCTGCAGTCAAGGGGGGAAATCGCTTGTTTTAGATGATAGAATTATAGTCTTCTTCAAGCGTCTTTCAAGGTTTTAGCTTACAAGTTGATTGCTTTCCTCTATTTACAAAGAACGGAAGGCAGACTTCCTGTTTATGCCTCTCCGCTTCGGTATCCAATTACTTCTTTTTTTTCTCCTTTATTTCCCAAATTAACCTACTCACGGGTCGTTGTTTTGTAGCCAAATTGTCACAGGAAAAAGGTAGCGCTCTCCGGTAACGGCTGTGTGGCTTCGCTCCACGGAAGAAGCAGTTGACTCACAGCACCGCGCCGCTTCCCCGCTTCACTCCGGAGCCCGTAGTCGGGCTCCTTTGCAAGTTGGGGGGGCGCAAAAGGTGCCCGCCGAGTCCCATGGTCACAGGCTTCACCCGCCTGTGATTTTTGAAGGGTCCCGCTCGCCGTAGTGGTGCAGACCCGATTCCCGCAGAGCCGGCCCCCTCCGAATCAGAGGGAATCCGCCATTACCGATGGCGCCACCCCGGAAGTCCACAAATTGTCATCTCATCTGTCCTCCCAGTTGAATGACGTGGCCCAGGGAGGGAGGGAAAAATAGTGGAAGTGAACAGCTGGTTTCGCAAATGGTGTAAACAGGAACGGTTTGGATTCTTAGATCACGGACTGCAGTTTCTTGAAGATGGACTACTGGCAAGCGATGGGCTGCACCTCACAACGGCTGGGAGAAATGTTTTTGCCCAAAATCTCAGAAACCTCATCAGGAGGGCTTTAAACTGACTAATGTGGGGGGAGGGAGACAGTGCTCCTGAAGGTAGGAGTCTATCAATTGATGAAGATGATCATCGAAATGTCATAGACCAAATGGAGCAAACAGCACGCAGACCTAGTGGTGGGAGGGAAAAATCCTTAAATAAGAGTCACGTGGAATGATTAATGGACTTCAATGTCTGTACACTAATGCGCAAAGCATGGGAAATAAACAAGATGAGCTTGAGCTCTTGGTACAGCAAACTAAATATGACATAATAGGCATCACTGAAACCTGGTGGGATAAGTCCCACGATTGGAATGTAATAATGGAGGGATACAATCTATTTCAGAGAAACAGACCAGACAAGAAAGGAGGAGGAGTGGCGTTATATGTCAGGGATGTGTATACCTGTGAAGAGATCCAAGATTTAGAACCTCAAAGCCAGAGTGAGAGCATTTGGGTCAAAATCAAGGGAGAGAAGAATAACAGTGACCTCATTGTGGGAGTTTACTATAGATCCCCAAGCCAAACGGAGGACATAGATGATGCCTTCCTGGAACAGATGGCCAAGCATGCAAAAGGAAGGGAGATAGTAGTAATGGGGGACTTCAATTACCCGGATATTTGTTGGATGTCAAACTCAGCCAAGAGCATTAGGTCAAACAGATTCCTCACTGGCCTTGCAGACAACTTCATTGTCCAGAAAGTGGGAGAAGCAACAAGAGGAACAGCCATTTTAGATCTGGTCCTAACCAATGTTGATGACCTGGTTAGTGGGGTAGAAGTGGAAGGATCATTAGGCGCGAGTGATCATGCTCTTCTGAAGCTTACTATACAGCAGAAAGGAGCAGCCAAGCATACTAGGACTCAATTTCTTGACTTTAAGAAAGCTGACTTCATAAAACTTAGGGAAGTGCTGGGTGAGATCCCATGGACAATAATGCTAAAAGGAAAGGGAGTTCATGATGGCTGGGAGTTTGTTAAGAGGGAGATACTAAAAGCACAACGTCAGGCAATACCAATGAGACGGAAACATGGAAGGTGCCTAAAGAAGCCAGGGTGGCTATCTAAAGAACTTTTAACTGAGTTAAGATTAAAAAAGGATGTGTACAAATGGAAAAGGGGGGAACCACCAAAGAGGAATTCAAACAAATAGCCAGCACGTGTAGATACAAAGTCAGAAAAGCTAAAGCACAGAATGAACTCAGGCTTGCTAGAGAGGTTAAAAGCAACAAAAAAGGCTTTTATGGGTCTGTCCGTAGCAAATGGAAGAACAAAGAAACAGTGGGGTCACTCAGAGGAGAAGATGGTGAAATGCAAACAGGGGACACAGAAAGGGCTGAACTCCTCAATGCCTTCTTTGCCTCAGTCTTCTCCGATAAAGAAAACAGTGCCCGACCTGAAGAATTTGAAGCAAATGATTCAGCAAAGGAAACACAGCCCAGAATAACTAAGGAGATAGTACAAGAATACTTGGCTAGTTTAGATGTATTCAAGTCTCCAGGGCCAGATGAACTGCATCCAAGAGTATTAAAAGAACTGGCAGATGTGATCTCAGAACTACTGGCAGTCATCTTTGAGAATTCCTGGAGAACAGGCGAAGTCCCGGCAGACTGGAGGAGGGCAAATTGTCCCTATTTTCAAAAAGGGGAAAAGAGAGGACCCAAATAATTACCGCCCAGTCAGTCTGACATCAATACCAGGGAAGATTCTGGAGCAGATCATTAAGCAAACAGTCTGTGAGCACCTAGAAAGGAATGCTGTGATCACCAAGTCAGCATGGATTTCTGAAAAATAAGTCATGTCAGACTAACCTGATCTCGTTTTTTGAAAGAATTACAAGCCTGGTAGATGAAGGGAACGCAGTGGATGTAGCCTACCTTGATTTCAGCAAGGCATTTGACAAGGTGCCCCATGATATTCTTGTAAAGAAGCTGGTAAAATGCGGTCTTGACTATGCTACCACTCAGTGGATTTGTAACTGGCTGACTGACCGAACCCAAAGGGTGCTCATCAATGGTTCCTCTTCATCCTGGAGAAGAGTGACTAGTGGGGTGCCACAGGGTTCTGTCTTGGGCCCGGTCTTATTCAACATCTTTATCAACGACTTGGATGATGGACTCAAGGGCATCCTGATCAAATTTGCAGATGACACCAAACTGGGAGGGGTGGCTAACACCCCAGAGGACAGGATCACACTTCAAAATGACCTTGACAGATTAGAGAACTGGGCCAAAACAAACAAGATGAACTTTAACAGGGAGAAATGTAAAGTATTGCACTGGGGCAAAAAAAAATGAGAGGCACAAATACAAGATGGGTGACACCTGGCTTGAGAGCAGTACATGTGAAAAGGATGTAGGAGCCTTGGTTGACCACAAACTTGACATGAGCCAACAGTGTGACGCGGCAGCTAAAAAAGCCAATGCAATTCTGGGCTTCATCAATAGGAGTATAGCATCTAGATCAAGGGAAGTAATAGTGCCACTGAATTCTGCTCTGGTCAGACCTCACCTGGAGTACTGTGTCCAGTTCTGGGCACCACAGTTCAGGAAGGACACTGACAAACTGGAACGGGTCCAGAGGAGGGCAACCAAAATGGTCAAAGGCCTGGAAACAATGCCTTATGAGGAACGGCTAAGGGAGCTGGGCATGTTTAGCCTGGAGAAGAGGAGGTTAAGGGGTGATATGATAGCCATGTTCAAATATATCAAAGGATGTCACATAGAGGAGGGAGAAAGGTTGTTTTCTGCTGCTCCAGAGAAGCGGACACAGAGCAATGGATCCAAACTACAAGAAAGAAGATTCCACCTAAACATTAGGAAGAACTTCCTGACAGTGAGAGCTGTTCGACAGTGGAATTTGCTGCCAAGGAGTGTGGTGGAGTCTCCTTCTTTGGAGGTCTTTAAGCAGAGGCTTGACAACCATATGTCAGGAGTGCTCTGATGGTGTTTCCTGCTTGGCAGGGGGTTGGACTCGATGGCCCTTGTGGTCTCTTCCAACTCTATGATTCTATGATTCTATACCCCTGCCAAAAAACCCAAAGATAGTCTGAATGATTTTTGCCCTGTGGCATTGACACCCATTATAATGAAATGTTTTGAAAAAGCAAAGAGATCCACGGAGGATGCTGTGGCTTTACATGCTGTCCTGACTCATTTGGAGAAGAAAGCGAACTATGCGAGATTGTTATTTGTAGACTTTAGTTCTGCATTTAATACTATTCCCACGTCTCTGCGGATCTCATGAACTCCGGAAACGGTGAACAACACAAGCTATGATCTCATTTGAGGAAAGGGAATTAAGATGCCTGTTTCCCCATCCCCAGTGGATTAAAATGTCCAAAGATTAGGAAAAGAAGAAAGAAGAGGAAGCAGGATTGGATGAACATTATAAGAGACCATAATCTTGGATTGTGACTTGGCTGAGATTTGTTGGAACAGTTTTTCAAAGGCTTTATAGAAACTGGACCTAGAAGCTGGAGAAATACTAATTTGGATTATTAGACGATCATTATAAGAGTCATATTGCACTGTCTGAGTTGGTTAAGATTTGAAAGCTGGGCTAGGGAGGGAGACGAAGGGAATGTGTCATCTTGGTGAAGAGGAGAAGAAGAAGAAGAGTTTGGATTTGATATCCCGCTTTATCACTACCCGAAGGAGTCTCAAAGCGGCCAACATTCTCCTTCCCCTTCCTCCCCCACAACAAACACTCTGTGAGGTGAGTGGGGCTGAGAGACTTCACAGAAGTGTGACAGGCCCAAGGTCACCCAGCAGCTGCATGTGGAGGAGCTGAGATGCGAACCCGGTTCCCCAGATTACGAATCTACCGCTCTTAACCACTACACCACTGTATGCTAAATACAGCTGGGTTTATTCTGGAGTGCAAATTATGAATAATTGTTGCTACAGATGATTTTCAGATGGAGATGGGGGTTTTCTTTTCGGTGCCTGCCCTGTGGAACACCCTCCCAGCACATGTCAAAGGAAAAACAACTACCAGACTTTAAGAAGACATCTGAAGGCAGCCCTGTTTAGGGAAGCTTTTAATATTTGATGCATTACTGTATTTTAATATTTTGTTGGAAGCTGCCCAGAGTGACTGGGGAAACCCAGCCAGATGGGAAGGGTATCAATAAATCATCATCATCATCATCATCATCTATTTTTTGTATTTTATATTAAGATTCCTTTATTTTGAATTTAGGAGGACACACATAGGAAGAGGAGAGTTGGAGGTGCGAGGGACCTGCAAGGAACGCAGGGAAGGATCTCTCAGGGTGGGATACGGGAAGAAGAGGGGGTCACGCAGGGGAGAAGTGGGGGAGCCTGTCTTTCTATGGGTTGACGAATGATATCATATATATGATACAAATGTCATAAACAGTATTTTTCGTTTATATCCGCCCCATTCTCTTTTCTATACAATTGTATTTTGTAAGGATTGTTTAATATTTTTTGTTTTATTTCTCTTTTTTGGTTTCCCCTCTGTATGAATTCTTTGATGGCAAGTGAGATGGGAGCTCTGACTGAAGCTCTTCCCGCATTCGAAGCACTGATAGGGTTTCTCTCCTGTATGAGTTCTTTGATGGGAAGTGAGATTCTGCCTGAGACTGAAGCTCTTTCCACATTCCAAGCACTGATAGGGTTTCTCCCCGGTATGATTTCTGTGATGGGAAGTGAGACTATCCTTCCGATTGAAGCTCTTTCCACATTCCATGCACTGATAGGGTTTCTCCCCTGTATGAGTTCTTTGATGGGAAGTGAGATTCACCTTCTGACGAAAGCTCTTTCCACATTCAAAGCACTGATAGGGTTTCTCCCCTTTATGAGTTCTTTGATGCAAAGTGAGCTTTGTCCCCTCCCTGAAGCTCTTCCCGCATTCAAAGCACTGATAGGGTTTCTCTCCTGTATGAATTCTGTGATGGGAAGTGAGATCACCACTCTGACGAAAGCTCTTTCCACATTCCAGACAATGATAGGGTTTGTCCCCGGTATGAATTCTTTGATGGGAAGTGAGATTGGCGCTTTGACTGAAGCTCTTTCCACATTCCAAGCACTGATAGGGTTTTTCTTCTGTATGAATTCTGCGATGGGAAGTGAGACTGGAGCTATCAGTGAAGCTCTTTCCACATTCCAAGCACTGATAGGGCTTCTCCCCTGTATGAGTTCTTTGATGCGAAGTGAGATTCACCTTCTGACTGAAGCTCTTTCCACATTCCAAGCACTGATAGGGTTTCTCCCCTTTATGAGTTCTTTGATGCAAAGTGAGCTTGGCCGCCTCCCTGAAGCTCTTCCCACATTCCAAGCACTGATAGCGTTTTTCTCCTGTATGAGTTCTTTGATGGGAAGTGAGATTCTGCCTGAGACTGAAGCTCTTTCCACATTCCAGACAATGATAGGGTTTCTCCCCGGTATGAATTCTTTGATGGGAAGTGAGATGTGCGCTTTGATTAAAGCTCTTCCCACATTCCATGCACTGATAGGGTTTCTCCCCTGTATGAATTCTGCGATGGGAAGTGAGACGGTGCCTGTGACTGAAGCTCTTTCCGCATTCCAAGCACTGATAGCGTTTTTCTCCTGTATGCGTTCTTTGATGGGAAGTGAGATTGCCCCTCTGACTGAAGCTTTTCCCACATTCCAAGCACTGATAGGGTTTCTCCCCGGTATGAATTATTTGATGGAAAGTGAGATGGGTCCTTTGACTGAAGCTCTTCCCACATTGCAAGCACTGATAGGGTTTCTCCCTGCTCTGTCCTCTTTTGTGTGCAGTGAGGCTATCCCTCTGAACGAAGCTCTTTCTTTGACGGGAGGTGAAATGGGAGCTCTGACCAATGTTCTCTCCACACTCTGAATGTTTATTTGACTTCTCTGCTACGTGGATTCTGTTGTGCTCCCCCTTGTTCTTCCCTTCCAGTTCATCTCCATCTGCAATGAAGAGAGAAGCGAATTAGAGCCTCAGAAAAAATGGAGCTCCAGATCATTGAACCAAGTTAATTAATGCTTGTGATAGAGGAAGAACTAAAAATAGCTAGATGTGGGGCCTCTCTATAGTTTTCACTGCCTTTGTTGGCCGGTATTTACTGACATATTGCTTGGCTTTTATCTGGAATGGATTTTGTTCTTGCTCAATCCTGGAATCCACTCCATCTCCAAGGTCAGTCATCTCTGGTCAATCAAATGCAAACAGAAGCAAAAACAACACGCCTGACAGAATTTACATCAACCTCCCTAAAAACTCTGAAGCCGGCATTTAAGAAGGCCTGGGTGGTTCAGAGAAGCCTGTTCACTGTTTTAAAAGGCATGACTAGACGCAGAACATTCACAGAGGAAACAGTTGATATCCCTCCATTCTGGGTTCACGGTGGGGGATATTAGAATCCCAGATGCTGTTGGTCTCCAACCAAAGAGTTGAAGTTCATCACATACAGATATGTATGGAACGTCCACGTCTCGTCTGTGAAACAAACAGCAACATCTTCACCTGAAGACTCCCCGTCAGCTGCTGCCTCAATCTAGTCGGTCTAAATTTAAATTTATACGTAAATCACTTTCTTCACTTTGAACTCCCCTCCCAAGTCCATGAGGAGACCAACTCTGTATTTTTTCATTAGCAACAGAAGAGGAAACGTGACTATAACTCAGTTCAAACCAATTCATGAACCCAGAACTCATACACCGACCACTAATGATGAACCATATGTTACTAGATATTCCTGCAAATTTATTCTGCTATTTTTGAGATGCAAATGGCATGCGAAGACTTAGTCTTCATATTTGTATCATTTATTAGTCCTATGATCCTTGTTTTTAAAAGCAAATAAGAAATTATTCCAAAAAGGAAAAGACAACACACAGAGGCCCCATCTGCATTCAAACTGCAAAGCAGGATCAGTGAGTTTTCTGACATTGGCAGGGCATTCAGATCACAGAACTGGTTTAGACATTTAGAGCTGCCAATTCATCGCGTTGGGTGGGGAGCTGTGATCTATTCCTGGCTCAAATTGCCTGCAGATGACAAAGGCGCAGGCAGGCAGGCAGGCAGGTGGGGGAGCCCAAAAAGGTGCTCCCCTTCTCGATCTCCATCCGCCTGCCTCCCCCCCCCAATTCCTCTCTGGCTCCATCCATCCAGGTCCCCATCTCCCCTCCCCTGGGACTCACCAGATCTCTCGGAGGTCCTTGGGAGGGAACACTCAGAGGTTGAGAGGAGGGACGCAGGAGACAACCTGACCAGGTCATCCGTCCATCTTCCCCCTTCCATTCTCACTAGGTTTGCACAATCTGTCCCTTTTATCCTTCCTGAAGAGTCAAGGAGCCAAAAGAAGCTGCAGGGTCCTGGGAGAGAGGAAGAAGGAAAGGCAGCCTCAGAGGCCCTGCAGGGATTCTCCTGCCCCTGGAGAAGCACAAATGGGGCAGCCCCTTCCCAACAGAAGCCCCATTTCTATACCTCTCCAGTGGAGACCGTGTGCCTTTTTCTCTAGGAAGCTGAGCAAGTCGGAGCAAAACTACACGGTGTATGACCGAGAACTGCTTGCGATCTATGTGGCATTTCCGCAATGGAGACATCTCTTGATAGGGGGCGTGGCACAAGATCCAGGTCCGAACTGACCACAAGAACTTGGAATACTGGCGGACCGCGCGAGTGCTCAACCAGAGACAGATCAGATGGTCCCAGGAGTTCGCCAAGTTTTTCTTCGAGATACGATACGTGCCGGGAGGGGAAAACGTAAGGGCAGATGCACTCTCCAGGAAACCGGAGTACATGGAAGGGGAGGGGCCACCAGAGACCAGGCACGTGTTCCCCGAGGACCGGTGGGTGTGTGGAGGTGCGTGGGTTGGGAAACGAGAACTGGCAGGGCTCACCAGAGACGATGAGTTTGCTCAGACAAAAATCAGGGAGCTCAGGGACAGAAAGGAAGACAATGGAGGGTTTGAGGAAAAGGAAGGGCTACTGTACTATAAGGGGGCGCTGTATGTACCGGGGGAGACTTTGAGGGGGAAGGTACTTACGACAGCTCCATGACAACCCAACAGCTGGGCACTTTGGACAGCACAAGACCATGCTACTTGTCACCAGTGGTGTAGCGTGGGGGGTGCAGGGGGAGCCGGCCGCACCGGGCGCAACATCTGGGGGTTAGGGTTAGGGGGCGCAAATTACTTGCCTTGCCCCGGGTGCTGACAACCCACGCTACGCCACTGCTTGTCACCAGGCAGTTTTGGTGGCCAAAGGTTAGGGAAGACGTACGAGAATATGTACGAGGGTGCGACCAATGCCAGAGGGCAAAGGGGGAAAGGACTGCTCCCGCGGGGCTACTGGAACTCTTACCTACACCGGAAAGGCCCTGGGAGGTGGTGTCCATTGATTTTATGACAGATCTGCCCAAGTCAAGGGGAAAGACAGTGATCATGGTAGTGGTCGATCTACTGACTAAAATGTGCCATTTCGTAGCTTGCTCGCATGCAGCAACAGCAGAGGAGACAGCCAGGCTGTTTGTGGACCACATTTTTAGACTGCATGGGGCCCCATTGAGGGTAATCTTGGATCGCGGGAAACAATTTACCTCCCGGTTCTGGCGGAGACTCATGAGCTTGCTACAGGTCGAGGTGAGCTTCGACGGCGAGGCACCCAGAAACCAATGGGCAGGCCGAAAGAGCAAACGGTATACTCCAGCAGTATCTACGCTGCTATGTCAGCGAAAGGCAGAACGATTGGGTAGAGAAATTAGCTTTGGCTGAATTTGCGTACAATACTGCCGAACACATGTCCACGGGAATGAGCCCTTTCATGGCCAATTACGGGTGTCACCCCAGGGCCTTCCCGGGGCGGGGGGAGGAAGGATGGAGTGTACCTGCGGCTGAGCAATTTGTGGAGGAAATGGAGGCCTTACACCAGCAACTCAGGCTGAACTTGGAGCGGGCCAAGGAAGTTTACAAGAGGCAGGCAGACAGTCGGGAGGGGGAGGCCATACGGGTGGGAGACCGGGTGTGGTTGTCATCCCAAGGGTTGCCCCTAAAGGGGGGGGTGCAAGAAGTTGCAGCCTAGGCGGCTGGGGCCTTTTGAGGTAATACAGCAGGTTAACCCAGTGGCATTTAAACTCAAACATTGCCTGACAGCATGAAGATACATCCGGTGTTCCATAGGTCCCTACTTTTGCCTTACAGGGAGGGGCGGGAATTCCCGGGACGAGAGGGAGGGGTTACCACCCACCCGCGGGTAGAGGAGAGGGAACACTGCAACGAAGCTACGGAAATACTCGATTCAAGGTGGCGAGGTAGCCAGGTAGAGTACTTAGTAGCCTGGGAGGGGGAACCTAGGTCTGAAAACACCTGGGTCCCTGCAGAATCAATCACTGACGGGTATCTGGTGGAAGAGTTTCATGGTTTGTTCCCGAGTAAGCCCAAACCATTAGCTAGATTCTGGGAGGAAGAATTTGGACCTACAGACGACGAAGGGGACTACATTGTGGGTTTTCCTGCCTCCGAAGGGGAGGGAGGGGAGGTGTCCGAGGGAGAAGAATCAGACTGGGAGGTTCAACCAGCAGGAAGAGATCCGAGCGGATGGGAGGCTGGTTTTGAATCCTCAGAAGAGGATGACAGTTCTTTCAGGGGATTCCCCGCATCGTCGGTTGAGGAGAGAGAGGAGGATGTATCGGAAGATCGCGCCAGGGGTGGGGGGGTGGGTCCTGAGGAGGAGGTGGATGTCAGGGAACTGCCATCAGTGCGGGAGGGAGAGAGCAAGCTCCAGAGAGATTCTAGAGAGCGTCCAGGGATCGGGAGAAGCAGCCCATCTTCTGGGGAAGAGAATCAGCGTAGCACCAGTGGAGAAGGGGGGCAGATGGGGGAAGCGGCGAGGTGGTCCCATGACTCCTTGCCTGGGACCAGCGGAGAGAGTAGGGTCCTCCGTTGCCCACGCCCTCCTTGCGCAGAAGGCTTCCGCGCAGAGAGAGTAGGAGGAGACTAGGCGTCAAAGAGCTTCTTTGCTGGAAGAAGTTTAAGAAACGCCCACTGACGGATTCTGCCAGCGATTGAGTCAGCCATGGGTAAGTGGCTGTCCGGACAGAAAAGGTTCACTTAGGCAACCCAGCCAGGTGTTTGCACCCTGCCGGGGAGATAAACACCGGCTTACGCACGAGCAACCCCTAAAACCATTACATTCATGAAAAAAAATACAGAAAAAACAGGACTTGGAGAAAATATTATTAGGGGTGTTGAGGCAATATATTGAAATCAGAGAGCCAAATTGATACTAAATAGTGAAATAAGAGAAGTAAAGTAAGTAAGGGGACCAGGCAAGGCTGCCCCCTTTCGTCTCTACTTTTTATTACGGTACTAGAAGCAATAACTGGGGGAAAGAAAAATATGGAATTTGTTGGTACTAAAGGGTTAAGAGGTAACAAGTCGCTCTAATCACTGAGCAGCTGGAAGTCATTAAGCATCCAGGAATGTGAGTTAGTTTGTATAAATAGTCAGTTCACCCGTGTGTTCTCTCTCTCCCCCGTGTTTGCTAATATGAGTTAAGTTTAGAGTAAAGTTTTCTTTATGCCGGAGATAAAAGCATGTGTGCTTTATCGCCAGGGTTTTTCTTTTGTAAATAAAGTTTTTTTTCTTGAGTTCCAAAGTGCTTGCTCCAGGATTCTTCATTGAAAGGTACTGACTCTCCTGCCTTCTTCAACCGCTGCACGAAATTCTCTGCTGAGATAAGGCTTATGGCGTTGAAAGCGCACTGGACGTTTACTTAACATTAAACTAATTAAAGTTTAATGGACAGGTTATGGCTGTTTGTACGTCAAGAAGGAGATAAGGAGTGCAGTTCAGAGTGATTTATGAAAGGACTGGAGTGAAGACAGAAGCGGTTGCCAACAACGAAAGCCTTCAAAGCAGCTTGAGTCCTGCAACGCGCCTAGAAAAAGTTTTAAACAGGCACTGCGCAGTTTGTACTCGCTGGAAGACGTCTTATTCCTCAAGGAGCCACCTCAGCAGCTTGGAGACGGTCTACAGGTGTGTGAGTATCGTTCCTAAGCCCCAGGGAGTATGGCAGAGTCCCAGGAAAGTTTTGCTGTCCCGTTTACGCGACTCAATGGGAAAAATTGGCAAGATTGGAAGGCTAGAGTAAGGGTTTGGTTGCAAGCAAAAGAGTTGTGGAGTTGTACTGAAGCACCGCCTTTACAGGCAGCTGCAGACGCGTCTGCAGAAGACAAAGCAGCAGCAGCAGCTTCACAGAAACGCGACAGGAAAGCCCAAGGTCTATTAGTTTTGGCAGTGGGACCAGAGCAAATGCCTTATGTTTCTGAGTTAAAGAACACGCATGAGGTCTGGACGGTCCTGCAGCGGCTAAATTCCAGAAACACTGCGGGGGCCAAGATCCATGCTACAAGATGTTTGTTTGATTTACGTCTCCAACCGGGAGCGTGTGTGAAAGAACATATTGCCAAAATGGTGTCTGCCTTTAATCAACTAAGACAGCTGGGCATTCCTTCTCTATGGAGCAGCAGTCATACATATTGTTGTCTTCTCTTGATAAAAGCTATGAGACTCTAGCTTTAACTTTGGAAGCTATGCCTTCAGCTGAATTAACCCTTGAATACATTTCTTCTCGGCTTGCAGATGAACAGGATAAAAGGCAAAGAGAAAGAGGTTTGTCTTCAAAGGGGAGTTGTGCTGTGCCTAGGAGTGGGGATGCTGAGTTTGAGAACACAGTAAATGCTTTTGCAGCTAGACACTGTTTTCGCTGTGGTTCCTCTTCCCATTTAATCAGGAACTGCACACGTGAACCTGGTCAAGACAGCACCAAGGCCGTTACCCCTAGTTACCAGACAAGGAGTTCCAGGGGACGTCGAAGAAGAGGAGGAGGTCGTGGCTACTCCCACAGCACACAGCACATGGCTTCAGCAATGGCGTTGATGCAAGGGCGTGGCCAAGGCAGCAATCTACGCTGGTTGATCGACAGTGGTGCATCTCACCACCTGGTGGCGCCATCTAGTGTCCGTTTGCAGAATTGCAGGCATTTGCAAACCCTTAAAGTGTGAGGAGAACCTGAGCTTACAGGGTTAAACAGCTCAGAGTGTACGCTCTGCCTACTAGTGGGAGGGGGGAACTCCTACGTCAGTTCCGAGAGACTAAAGTCTTTGTTCTTTCTCTCTACTTTCGCTTTTGAGGAGAGAGGACGTGTTTCGCGATGCTGTTCGCTGTGATAGATAATGGATAGCCTGCTGTAAATAAAACTGCTTTTAGCTGCTAAGATCCTGAGTGGACTTTATTTAAGCACACTGAAGAATGCACTGGAGTTTTTTTCCCCCTGCAGTTTCCTCTTGCCGCTGACGAACTCTGCTATGCTCAGATATGGACATTGGAATGCAGAGCTGCGATGGGGGAAGTGTGCCGGACCTCAGGCTTATCTGAGCAATAAATCAATTATCTAACATAAAGTTGTGACAATGGCAGATTCAACTAAACGTTCCTTAGAGACCGTAGGCACAGTGTTCTTGAATTGTTTGCATACAGAAATTGATGCCTATGTGCTAAAGGGAATGAAGGGGTGTATTTTGTCTGTGTCAGAACTTGATAGAGATGGGTTTAAAACTGTGTTTGAAAATGGGGTTTGCACTATTTCAAAGAATAACGTATCTCTTTTGCAGGTGGAATGCAGAAATGGGTTATATTATTTTGAGACAAGTCCAGATGAAGTTGAACAGGTTCATGCTGGTTGTGTGAACTCGCCTACCCATAATTCTTGTGTTCATTTATGGCACCGCCGTTTGGGACATATTAATTTTCAGTACGTTAAAAGGCAACCTGAATTATCAGAAGGGTGCAAAATGAACAAATGTACTAAGTATTTGGATTGTACTGCATGCAAAAGGGCGAAGGTTCATAGATGCAGCTATCCCAGTTCAGATAGGAAATCTGACAAAGTATTCCAACTTGTGCATATGGACCTATGTGGCCCAATGCCTGTTGCTAGCATGGGAGGTTCGAGGTATGCACTGTGTCTCTCGGATGACAAAACAAAAGTCACATGGTTTTTTCCTATCAAAACAAAAGCAGATACTGCAGAAACAGTTAAAAATTGGGTTCATGCAGTAGAACTTGAATTCGGTACTAGAGTACTTGCTTTTCAGACAGACAGAGGGTTAGAATTTACCGGGTCTGTGTTGCAGAATTTCTTTAAGAAAAAGGGAATTAAGCATCGTCTGTCTACACCTTATTCCCCCCAAGAAGGAGGCGTGGCCGAACGTAAAAACAGGGTTCTGCAAGAGTTGGCAAACTCTATGTTATTTGATTCTAAACTCCCTCAAAGTTACTGGGCGGAAGCCTGGCAGACGGCTACTCATATTCTGAACCGAGTATATAATTCGGTAATTGATACTACGCCATATTTTGCTTTATACGGGAAGAAGCCCAAAGTTAATTACTTTCGGTGTTTGGATCTCAAGCCTATGTACTTATCCCAAAAGCGTTAAGGAAAAAGGGAAGTCCAAGGGCTAGGAAACTCATCTTTTGTGGGTACGAACCACACGCCAAATCTTGGAGGTTCGTGAACCCAGATGGGAATACTACAAGAGTGGTCATCAGTAGGAGCGCTGAATTTTGTGAGCAATCCGGATGGACTCACTTACATGCTAACCCTGACATTTTGAGAGATGATTTAGGCATTTATGCTGAGAATGAAAGTCCAGAGGGTGGTGAGCCAGAAGGGGATGGTGCACATGGTTCAGATGCAGATTCTGACCAGGCACAAGGTTCTTCTCCTAAGGTAGAAAAGCCAGAATCTAGGAGTGTTCCAACATCGCCAGTCAGTAGGCCTAGCAGACAGCAAAAGCGAAGCAGGTCGCCTGCAACACCAAGCCCAAGGGAGGTATCTAAACGGAGGTCTTTATCCCTAGGGGCGCATCCAGATATAAAGTCTGAGACAGATTCTGACAGCCAACGGCCAGAGGGGGCACAAGAGGAACAATTGCGCAGATCAAAACGTGCCACAAAGGGCAAACCACCAGAGCGGTTTAAGGTGACAAGTGTATACGTAAATATGGCACAGTGTGAGCCAGATAGCTATATAGAGGTACAACAGCTTCCAAGCTCAGAAGCCGTAAAGTGGCAGGAAGCAATGGAAAAAGAGATGGCTTCAATGAAGTCTCTCGGTGTGTTTACAAGTACAGAGCTTCCGAAAGGGCAACAAGCTGTAGGTTGTCGATGGGTATATCGTTTAAAGCCCACAACCACTGAGGAGTTGCAATATAAAGCCCGACTAGTTGCAAAAGGTTTTTCGCAGTGCAAAGGTGTTCACTATTCTCAAATCTATGCCCCTACTTCAAGATCGGAGTCATTAAGAATGCTTTTAGCCTCTTCAGCTAAGAAGGGAAATAAGCTGTTTCATTTTGATGTCAATGTGGCTTATTTAAATGCAGACTTACAGGAGGAAGTCTATATGACACCACCACCAGGTTTTGAAGGAGACAAGCCAAACCAGGTCTGGCGCCTACACAAATCCATTTATGGGTTGAAACAGTCCGCCTGTAATTGGAATTCCTGCTTAAACGATGCTCTAGAGAGCATGGGGTTCAGAAAGAGCGCAGCAGATGCGTGTCTTTATCTAAAAGGCTCGGGATGTGAACAAGAAGCTATTTTGATATTTGTTGACGATTTATTATACAGTGGAAAGGACGATAAACTTGCACAACAATTTGCCACAAAGCTTGGAGAAAAGTTTCAGATAAAATCACTAGGCACTGTATCTGTTTATCTAGGAGTTAAAATTCAGCAAGATGAAAATGGGAACTATTGGCTCAGCCAAGAAGCTAAGATCCAGCAGTTGCTGGAAAGGTTTAAAATGGACGACTGTGCTGGTGTTAAAACCCCAATGGAGTTAAGTTACACAAAGGATGCTCAAGCCGGGCAACAGGCAGAGTTCAGTAATCCCGGGTTTACCAGTCAGCGATAGGCAGTCTACTCCACATTGCACAGTGGACTCGGCCCGATATAACATATGCTGTCAACATGCTGTGTAGACAAGCTGAAAAACCATCAATGCATGCTTGGCAAGGAGTAAAAAGAGTTTTAAGGTATCTCCAAACTACCAAAAGGTTTCGCTTAAAACTATCAGCAGAGGGCAGCACACAACTTGAATGTTGGGCCGACAGCAGTTGGGCAGATGCTGGACCAGATAGAAAATCAGTGTCAGGGATGGCGATAAAATTTGGAAATGCACTAATTGGTTGGAGATCAAGAAAGCAATCACTTATAGCTTTAAGTTCAACTGAATCTGAGTTCAATGCATTATCAGATGTATGTAGAGAACTGGAATTTTATAAGCAACTGGTACAAGAATTGTTTGGAGAATGTTCCCTACCTATCAGAGTGTGGGAAGACAATCAACCTTGTATTAAACTAGCTAAATCAGGTCAATTCAAGGCACTCACAAAACACTTGGATATCCGTTATCAAAATGTATGCCAAAGTGTAAAACAAGGTTTAATTGAACTAAAGTATTGTCCAAGCAAAGAAAATCTCGCAGACGGTTTTACAAAAGCTTTGAGTCCGCAATCTCATAAATATTTCTGTTCAGGTTTAAATTTGAATTAAGGTTGGTACAGCTCAGTGTTACGAGCGAGAGGGGGTGTTGGTACTAAAGGGTTAAGAGGTAACAAGTCGCTCTAATCACTGAGCAGCTGGAAGTCATTAAGCATCTAGGAATGTGAGTTAGTTTGTATAAATAGTCAGTTCACCCGTGTGTTCTCTCTCTCCCCCGTGTTTGCTAATATGAGTTAAGTTTAGAGTAAAGTTTTCTTTATGCTGGAGATAAAAGCATGTGTGCTTTATCGCCAGGGTTTTTCTTTTGTAAATAAAGTTTTTTTTCTTGAGTTCCAAAGTGCTTGCTCCAGGATTCTTCATTGAAAGGTACTGACTCTCCTGCCTTCTTCAACCGCTGCACGAAATTCTCTGCTGAGATAAGGCTTATGGCGTTGAAAGCGCACTGGACGTTTACTTAACATTAAACTAATTAAAGTTTAATGGACAGAATTGAATTGGGCCACTTTCACTGCCCTGTTGTGACGAAGGGGCTTGAATAACTCAGAGAAGCTATGAGCTAAGCTGTGCAGGGCCACCCAAGATGGACAGGATATAGTGGAGAGTTTAGACCAAACGTGATCCACCTGGAGCAGGAACCGGCAAGCCACTCCAGCAGCCCTGCCAAGAAAACTCCATGGACAAAGGCAACAGGCATATAAAAGTGATGACGCTGGAAGATGAGCCCCTCAGGTCAGAAGGCGTCCAACATGCTACTGAGGAAGAGCGGAGGACAAGGACAAGTAGATTCAGAGCGGATGAAGCGGCTGGGCCAAAGCCGAAAGGTAAGCTGGATGTGGTCAAAATGAGATGGCAAGAATAAATATTGACATCCTGGGCATCAGTGAACTAAAATGGACAGGGATGGGCGAATTCAGTTCAGATGACCATCATAACTACTACTGTGGGCAAGAATCCCGTAAAAGAAATGGAGTGGCCCTCGTAGTCAAGAAAAGAGTGGCAAAAGCTGTACTGGGATGCAATCTGAAAAATGATAGAATGATCTTGATACGAATCCAAGGCAGACCTACAAGAAATAGAATACAGATTTCCAAAGAATAGCAAGGAGAGACAAGAGGGCCTTCTTAAACGAGCAATGCAAAGAAATAGAGGAAAACAATAGAATGGGGGAAAACAGAGATCTGTTCAATGTAATTGGAGATATGAAAGGAACATTTTGTACAAAGATTACCATAATAAAGGACCAAAGTGGTAAGGACCTAACAGAAGCAGAAGACATCAAGAAGAGATAGCAAGAATACACAGAGGAATTATACCAGAAACATATGGATGTCTCGTACAGCCCAGGTAGTGTGGTTGCTGACCTTGAGCCAGACATCCTGGAGAGTGAAGTCAAATGGGCCTTAGAAAGCACTGCTAATAACAAGGCCAGTGGAAGTGATGATATTCCAGCTGAACTATTTAAAATTTTAAAAGATGATGCTGTTAAGGTGCAACACTCAATATGCCAACAAGTTTGGAAAACTCAGCAGTGGCCAGAGGATTGGAGAAGATCAGTCTACATCCCAATCCCAAAGAAGGGGAGTGCCAAAGAATGCTCCAACTACCGCACAATTGCACTCATTTCACACGCTAGCAAGGTTATGCTTAAAATTCTACAAGGCAGGCTTAAGTTGTATGTGGACCGAGAACTCCCAGAAGTGCAAGCTGGATTTAGAAGAGGCAGAGGAACCAGAGACCAAATTGCAAACATGCGCTGGATTATGGAGAAAGCTAGAGAGTTCCAGAAAGACATCTACTTCTGCTTCATTGACTATGCAAAAGCCTTTGACTGTGTCGACCACAGCAAACTATGGCAAGTTCTTCAAGAAATGGGAGTGCCTGATCATCTCATCTGTCTCCTGAGAAATCTTTATATGGGACAAGAAGCTACAGTTAGAACTGGATATGGAACAAGTGATTGGTTCAAAATTGGGAAAGGAGTACGACAAGGCTGTATTTTGTCTCCCTGCTTATTTAACTTATATGCAGAATTCATCATGCGAAAAGCTGGGCTGGATGAATCCCTAGCCGGAATTAAGATTGTCGGAAGAAAAATCAACAACCTCAGATACACAGATAACACAACCTTGATGGCAGAAAGTGAGGAGGAATTAAAGAACCTTTTATTGAGGGTGAACGAGGAGAGCGCAAAATATGGTCTGAAGCTCAGCATCAAAAAAACGAAGATCATGGCCACTGGTCCCATCACCTCCTGGCAAATAGAAGGGGAAGAAATGGAGGCAGTGAGAGATTTTACTTTCTTGGGCTCCATGATCACTGCAGATGGTGACAGCAGTCACAAAATTAAAAGACGCCTGCTTCTTGGGAGACAAGCAATGACAAACCTAGACAGCATCTTAAAAAGCAGAGACATCACCTTGCCAACAAAGGTCCGTATAGTTAAAGCCATGGTTTTCCCAGTAGTGATGCATGGAAGTGAGAGCTGGACCATCAAGAAGGCTGATCGCCGAAGAATTTATGCTTTTGAATTCTGGTCTGGAGGAGACTCTTGAGAGTCCCATGGACTGCAAGAATATCCAACCTCTCCATTCTGAAGGAAATCAGCCCTGAGTGCTCACTGGAAGGACAGATAGTGAAGCTGAGGCTCCAAGACTTTGGCCACCTCATGAGAAGAGAAGACTCCCTGGAAAAGACCCTGATGTTGGGAAAGATGGAGGGCACAAGGAGAAGGGGACGACAGAGGACGAGATGGTGGGACAGTGTTCTTGAAGCTACCAGCATGAGTCTGACCAAACTGCGGGAGGAAATAAAACACCACCTAACAGGGTGGATCCAGTATCACCAAATAAATGAGGTCTTCAAAGCTGACAAGAAAGAGGGTTTTGCAATTTCAGTATTGGATAAAGAATTATTACAAAACAAAACAAAAGTAATTTCTAAAATGTATGGAATCTTATTGGAGTGGAAGGATATGGATGAACAGGTAAAGGCAGTAATGATCAAATTGGCTATGGATTTAGGGAAACCTATTCAATTAACATCATGGGAAAAATTATGCAAGGAGAGTTGGAATTTTACGGCTTGTGAGGCAAGTAGAGGGGACACTTCTGCCTATGTGGTGGCCATGTGATAAAATCAAGGGCTTCTGGGATACGGTGTATGAAGAACTAAAGAAAACTTTTGAACAAAATTTTGCCCCAAAGAACAGAAGCCTTTTTATTGGGAATATTAGATGTAGATAAAAAAAAAAAAGGAAATATTTCTTTGTGCCACAGTGGCAGTGAGAACATTAATTGCCAAAAATTGGGAAAAAGGAAATAATTCCGACAAAAAAAAGCTCTCTTTGGAGGAGGGTCCCTGGCACTCGGGGGGAGACCATAAATTTTGTAACTACTCTGGGTCAATGCTATCTTTCCCCTTAATTCCTCATGAAGTTTCCTAATACCAGTTATACCATATGTCTTATACCATTTTCTAAAATTCTCTGATTATCCCTGCTGTGTTTTATTTAATGGAAATTGAGACTGGTTTCCTAGGTGAAGCTTTTTCCACATTCTAAACAGTCCCTTGCAGGAAATATTTCATGGAAAATTGGATTCACCAACTGAATGAAGCTCTTTCCACATTCCAAGCACTGATCTGGTTTCTGACCTGCATGAAGCTTTTTCCAAACACTCCCCTGTATGAAGTATCTCATGGGAATTGTGGGTGGAGCTGCGAAGGAAGCTTTTTCCACATTTCAAGCACTAATTTCTTCCCCCCGTTAGTTCTTTCATGTGAAGTGAGGCTCTCCTTCTGAACGAAGAGCTTTCCTTGATGGGAAGTGGACTGGGAGCTCTGACTAAAGTTCTCCCCACACTCTGAATATTTATATGGTTTCTCCATTATGTGGATTTTCTTATTGTCTCCATTCTTCTTCCTTTCCAATTCACCACCTACCACCTACAACCCATGGCAGTATTATTAATTAATTATTATAATAGCCTCAGGAATAGATAAGAGTCTGAATTTAGTGAACAATGCAAATGAATGCTTGTGAAAAAGGAAGAAGGGAAGGGAGTTACTGCCTTTTTTGGCTGATATTATCTAACTTATTTATGGGGCCCGGAGATTCGAAAAGTCTGGCTCTTTCCAGGGATGGATTTAATTTGGGTCAGTCATGGAATCCGCTCCATCTCCAAGCTCAGTCATTTCTTTGCTCAACCAAAAACAGACAGATGCAGAAAGGAAAATAGAAAATTAGACAGGATGTACCTCCATGTCCTTAATATCTCTGAAGATTACACTGAAGAAGGCCTGGGCAGCTCAGACCAGCCTCCTCACGGTTGGAAAAGGCAGGACTGGTGGAAGAATATTCCCAGACAGAACAGGAGATACATGTCCTATGGAGAGTTGTGGGTGTGTTAACATCTCAGATGCTGTAGGTGGCGCTATGGGGCTCCATCAAAATAGAGGAGGTTTGTCCTTCAGAGATCTGTATGGAATTTCAAAACTGATCTTATGATCCAGCAGGGAGCCTTACCAGAGAGGCCACGATCCCAGGATTCTCCTCCTTGACTTCCTTCTGCAGAGCTCTCTGGTCAGGATCCAGCAAAGCCAAGTCCTCCTCTGTGAAAGGAACAGCTACGTCTTCAAAGCACACTGGACCCTAAGAGAAAAAGGGAGAAGAAAGATGATATTTTTCTACACATTGCTCTGTTCTTTTCTGAAACCATTTTGTTGTGTATTTAAATGATGGGTATTAATCTTTGTGTAAATGGGGGAATTCCACAAAATAATGTTTTTTATCTATATGGCACTCATCTTCAAGTAAATCTTTGCAAGCATTCCCATTTTCCAGATGGAAGGACCTCCTCTCCCTTCATCTGGTGGGTTGGACCCTCCCAATGCCCTCAAGCCAAGTTCCAGGGGCACCAGGAGGGGGAGGGGAGGGAATTGTGCATTGTGAGGGGAGGGAATGGTTGGCTGGTTGGCAGTCATCTGTCTTGGGAGACCATGGAAGAGTGTGTCTTTGGGAGTGAGATCCAGTTGTTGGAAGGTCACAGCGCCAGCTGTGGGTGTGGAGAGCGACAGGGGAGAGACATAAACAACTACCTGACATTCAGAAGACATCTTAAGGCAGCCCTGCTCAGGGAAGTTTTAAATGTATGACATAATAGTGTCTATTTCGTTTTTGTGGAAGCCGCCCAGAGTGGCTGGGGAAACCCGGCCAGATGGGCGGGGTACAAATAAATTATTATTATTATTATTAGTAGTAATATTATGTTGTATAATATAATATTGTTGCATCTGGGACAGAGGAAGTGGTCCTGTTGTGCTGCTGCAGATGCAGACGGGCTTTTCTTCTCCCTGCGCTCCCCCCACGTGGGAATGTTCCCGTCTGGCTGCAGCCTCTGTTCACAAATGTGACATATCCCTCCCTCTGAAGGGGGTTTATTTCCTTGACCCAAAGCCCCCTCCCCCCAAAAGGAAGGCAGCATCTGGATCCCAAGGAAGAGCAGAGCTGCAAACCTCCTGCGAAGTGGCCCCTCCCTGGCTTGGCAGAGAGGACAAGGGAGGACCCTCTGCTCCCCGACTTGGGGGTCTCCCTGCCCCCCTGGGACCCCCTTCTCCCCATTGCACCCTCAGGGGGAGGAGAGAGGAGACTCACCCGAGTCCAGGAGGGGCTTTTGCAAAGGAGAGAGAAGAAGAAGGCAGGGAGGGAGGGGGAGGGGGGATTTAGCCCTGGAGGACCTTCACTCCCCCTCCACTTCCCGTCCTCTCTAGGAATCCCGCTCTGCTCCTTTTAACCCTTTGCAAGCCGAGGGACCCCCTCCCTCTCCATTCCTGCACTTTCCCGCTTCTGCCCCTGCACTTAGGGGCTCCCCTTCCTCCCCCCCTCCTCCATCTGTGCCAAGGACTCTGCCCCAAGGAGCCCACAGCTTATCCAGACTAACCGCAAGGGAGACGGGGGTTCCCCATTACTATTCTGCCACATACCCTTGGATCCACACTTTAAAGCAGCTACAAAGTCCAGGAAGGGCTTTTGCAAAGGAGAGAGAAGCAAGCAGGAAGGGAGGGGGAGGGAGGGGCTTCTGCTCTGGAGGACCTTGCCCCCTCCCCCTTCACTTCCTGCCCTCTCTAGGAATCCCGCTCTGCTCCTTTTAACCCTTGACAAGCCGAGTCCTCCCCTCCCTCTCCCTGCCTTCAGTTTTCCTGCTTCTGCGCCTGCGCTCTAGGGGCTGCCCCCCTTCCCTCCCTCTGCCCCAAGGAGCCCACATCCAACCAGACTAACTGCAAGGGAGACGGGGGGGGGTCCATGGGGGGTTACCTGGGCTCACCCCCAACCCCAAAATCGAGGCTCCTGGATCCCAAGGAAAGGCTGGGAGGGAGAAGAGGCGAAGGCTGCCTAGTGGCGGGAGGTGCCTTGGGCTCAGAAATGGCTCCCTCAAGACACCCCCCCAAGGAACACCCTCCAGCTCAGCGGGGGGGAGGGAGGGAGGGGGGCTTCCCAGCCGGGAGACCCCTCCCCTCCCGAAAATACGGGTTTTTCTGCTTCTGCAGCCGCTTCTCACCCCAGGAAGAGAGACGGAGGAGGAAGAGTCCCAGGCGAGGAAGGAAACGCACACGCGACCGGGGGGGGGGCAGGAGGGGGGCGCATGGTGCTCAGGGGGGCGGGCCCTCCCTCTGGGACTCTTCCCAGTTCAGAGCACGAGGGACCCCTGCCATCCTTTCCCCGTGTTTCCTGCCAGAAAACCAGTTTCTCCTGGGCTCCCAGAACCACATGGAGGCAGGAGACCCATTTCCCACCCCAGAGCAGGGCTGGACCAATCAGAGGCCTCTGCATTGGGCAGCTGGCCAATCCCCTTTCAGATTCCCCTGGGCCGCCTCTTCTCCTTCGCCCGGTTTCCTGAGGGAGTTTTCCCCCCGAGTTTCCCTCATGGCTGCTCCCCTTCCCAGCTTCTCCTTCATTTCTCCTTCTCTTCCTGTTTCTCTTCTCCCTCATTTTTTGGGGGCAGCTGTATCCCCCCCATGGCCAGGCAGGCCCAGGAGGAGCGCATGGAAGCGGCAGGGCCAGGAGAAGGCGTTTCCCGCCCTTTTCCGAAATAGGAGGGAAGGCCATTTTGTTTTTCCCGGAGGCCCCAGCCGCTCCCAGAAACACCATGGCTCCCCTGTGGGCCTCGGGGGTCCCACGCTCTCGGGGTCTCTCCTCCCGGATGAAGGAGGGCGGCACCTTTGGTCCTCAGCCGCCTTCCTGCCATGATGGCTTGGCCTCCGCAGGGCAGCCTCTCTCCTCGCCATGTGGGCCCCACGGAGGAGGCCTCTCCCTTGGGAGACGCCAGGCAAGCGGCCTTGGGGGGTCTGCCGGGATCTGCGAAGTGGGTGAGGAGGGAAAGGCCCTCTCTGTCTCGGAGGCCCAAGGAGGAGAATCATAATAATAATAGTAATAAGGGTTTTGTGCCCTCAGAGGTAGAGGGTTCCCTCAGGGGACTTTGACCCCCGGAGCAGCATCCTTGGTCACCGCAAGAGTCAGCGCAAGCAGAAGGGCTCCACCTGCAGGCCTAGGGGAAAGGTGGGCTCTTCCCCAGACGAGGCTGGAGACTCCCCTGCTGGCCCTTTGGGGTCCCAGGAGCCCTTTCTGGATGGCCCTCGCTTGCTCCCCAGATGGGCCAAGAAATCTGTTCCTCCCCCTCAGGCGGTAGTTCAACAGGAGAAGTCTCAGGGGGCCAGTGGAGCCCAGTGTGGGGAATGGGGAAATTGTTGAACTGGGGTCCTCCCAGTCCAGCCCAGACAAGAAAGAGAGGGAGCTCAGAAGAGGAAGCCATTGCGGAGAAGAACCGGACTTGGCTGTTCTCTGCTGAGGATCTCCTGCCTTTCTTCCAAGGCTTCCTGGGGGTGCCATGGCCAGAGGAAGAGACAGGCTGCCCCCCGAATCCCCTGCAGGACCCTGGGGAGCAAGTTGAGCCTGCCTCAGTTTCCTTCCCCAAGGCTTTGGAGGAACCTTGGGGTGCGGAAGGAGGGATCCCAAATGGAGCTCAGGCTCCTGGCAAGTGGGGAAAGGAACATGATATAGCACTTTCCAGATGAGTCTCAATACAATACGATAATCTTTATTGTCACTGTCCCATACAGAACGAAATTGAAAAAATGTACATCAGACATTCAAAAACCAACAAGCCTGCTATCCCAACCTGGTTAGCCCCCCCTAAAAACTCTGATACCCCATAATTAAATACAATATACTCCCATAGAGACTACCTTACACTGCATTTAAAACCAAAATCACATTTGGATAGAAACTGTTTCTCAGGCGGCTAGTCCTAGTCTTTATAACCCTGTACCTTCTTCCAGAAGGCAGAAGCTGAAAGAGATCATTTCCGGGGTGCGCACTATCCTGCACTATCTCTGCAGCTTTCTTACGTAGCACCTACAGCAAATGCCTGCAGGACCATGAGTAGTATGCATGAAAACATCAATGCTAAATTGAGCAGATACCCGGAGGCAGTGCGGATTATTGTGGGGGACTTCACTCACACAGATGTGAGGGCAGTACTCCCTAAATCCCATCAGCACATTGAGTGTGCAATAAGGGGAGAAACTACTTTTGACAAGGTGTATACGAACATTAGACAGGCATATGAGGCGCACCTCGGTGGCTCAGATCATGTGTCCCTGCTTCTGACACCAGTGCACACACCCCTCAGGAAACAAGGCCAGCTACAAACACGGATGGTTACGGTGTGGCCTGAGGGAGCCTCTCAGCAGTTGCAGGACTGTTTCCAGGAGACCGATTGGAATATGTTCGACCATCAAGATCTAGAAACTTCTGCATCAACGGTGTTAGATTTGGCACAGGAAACGCACCAGGGAAAGGTATGTTAAGTTGTATCCGAATAGGAAGCCCTGGATGATGGGAGAGGTTAGGAGATTCTTGAAGGCCAGAAACTCTGCTTTTAGAACTGGGGACCGGGTACCGTATGGTATAGAAAGAGCGAACTTGAAGAGGGGTATCAGGAAAGCAAAAGCGGAGTACAGAGGAAAAATCGAGGACCATCTAAGAAATGATACTAGACAAATGTGGCAGGGAGTTCAACATCTGACTGGTTATAAATCGAGAAATACATCAGTGGTAGAGAGTACAGCTTCCTTGGTGGGAGAGTTGAAGACCTTCTTTGCCCAATTTGAGGTGACACCAACAGTGGCTCCAACAGGGATGTCAGAGCTATTGGCCTCACTACCTGCAGGAAAAGCTGTCAGGGTGGAAGAGGGAGAAGTGAGGCAAATATTAAAGGAGGTAAACACGAGGAAGGCTTTGGGCCCGGATGGGGTGGCTGGCAGGGTGCTAAGAGATTGTTCGGACCAACTGGCAGGCATCTTTATGAAGATTTTTAACCAGTCTCTGGCCCAAGCAGCCGTTCCACCCTGTCTGAAATCCGCTCCCATCATTCTGGGCACCACAGTTCAAGAAGGACACTGACAAACTGGAACGTGTCCAGAGGAGGGCAACCAAAATGGTCAAAGGCCTGGAAACGATGTCTTATGAGGAACGGCTAAGAGAGCTGGGCATGTTTAGCCTGGAGAAGAGGAGGTTATATATTTGAACATGATAGCCATGTTCAAATATATCAAAGGATGTCACATAGAGGAGGGGAAAAGGTTGTTTTCTGCTGCTCCAGAGAAGCGGACACGGAGCAATGGATCCAAACTACAAGAAAGAAGATTCCACCTAAACATTAGGAAGAACTTCCTGACAGTGAGAGCTGTTCCAACAGTGGAATTTGCTGCCAAGGAGTGTGGTGGAGTCTCCTTCTTTGGAGGTCTTTAAGCAGAGGCTTGACAACCATATGTCAGGAGTGCTCTGATGGTGTTTCCTGCTTGGCAGGGGGTTGGACTCGATGGCCCTTGTGGTCTCTTCCAACTCTATGATTCTATGATTCTATACCCCTGCCAAAAAACCCAAAGATAGTCTGAATGATTTTTGCCCTGTGGCATTGACACCCATTATAATGAAATGTTTTGAAAAAGCAAAGAGATGCACGGAGGATGCTGTGGAAATGGCATTACATGCTGTCCTGACTCATTTGGAGAAGAAAGGGAACTATGCGAGATTGTTATTTGTAGACTTTAGTTCTGCATTTAATACTATTCTTCCGCATAGATTGGTGCCCAAACTATTAGACCTGGGACTTCCACCATGTTTGTGCAGGTGGATATTAAATTTTCTATCAAACCGTTCCCAACGGGTCAGGGTGGGTTCCCACGTCTCTGCGGATCTCATGAACTCCGGAAACAGTGAACAACACAAGCTATGATCTCGTTTGAGGAATGGGAATTAGCATGCCTGCTTCCCCATCCTCAGTGGATTAAAATGTCCAAAGATTAGGAAAAGAAGAAAGAAGAGGAAGCAGGATTGGATGAACATTATAAGCGACCATAATCTTGGATTGTGACTTGGCTGAGATTTGTTGGAACAGTTTTTCAAAGGCTTTATAGAAACTGGACCTAGAAGCTGGAGAAATACTAATTTGGATTATTAGACGATCATTATAAGAGTCATATTGCACTGTCTGAGTTGGTTAAGATTTGAAAGCTGGGCTAGGGAGGGAGACGAAGGGAATGTGTCATCTTGGTGAAGAGGAGAAGAAGAAGAAGAGTTTGGATTTGATATCCCGCTTTATCACTACCCGAAGGAGTCTCAAAGCGGCCAACATTCTCCTTCCCCTTCCTCCCCCACAACAAACACTCTGTGAGGTGAGTCGGGCTGAGAGACTTCACAGAAGTGTGACTGGCCCAAGGTCACCCAGCAGCTGCATGTGGAGGAACAGAGACGAGCACCCGGTTCCCCAGATTACAAATCTACCGCTCTTAACCACTACACCACTATATGCTAAATACAGCTGGGTTTATTCTGGAGTGCAAATTATGAATAATTGTTGCTACAGATGATTTGCAGATGGAGATGGGAGTTTTCTTTCGGTGCCTGCCCTGTGGAACACCCTCCCAGCACATGTCAAAGGAAAAACAACTACCAGACTTTTAGAAGACATCTGAAGGCAGCCCTGTTTTGGGAAGCTTTTAATATTTGATGCATTACTGTATTTTAATATTTTGTTGGAAGCTGCCCAGAGTGACTGGGGAAACCCAGCCAGATGGGAAGGGTATCAATAAATCATCATCATCATCTATTTTTTGTATTTTATATTAAGATTCCTTTATTTTGAATTTAGGAGGACACACATAGGAAGAGGAGAGTTGGAGGTGCGATGGACCTGCAAGGAACACAGGGAAGGAAGGATCTCTCAGGGTGGGATACGGGGAGAAGAGGGGGTCACGCAGGGGAGAAGTGGGGGAGCCTGTCTTTCTATGGGTTGATGAATGATATCATATATATGATACAAATGCCATAAACAGTATTTTTAGTTTATATCCCCCCCTTTTTCTTTTCTATACAATTGTATTTTGTAAGGATTGTTTAATATTTCTCTTTTTTGGTTTCCCCTCTGTATGAATTCTTTGATGGGAAGTGAGACTGGTGCTATGACTGAAGCCTTTTCCACATTCCAAGCAATGATAGGGCTTCTCCCCTGTATGAATTTGTTGATGAGACATTCTAGGCAATACATTCATCTTGATAACAGCAATTCGACCTAACAAAGAAAGTTTCAACCTTGACCATATTTCTAGATCCTTCTTTACCTCTGTCCAACATTTATCATAATTGTCCTTAAATAAATTCACATTCTTAGATGTTAAGTTTACCTCCAGGTACTTTACTTTTTCGTTATCACTAAACCTGTTTCATTCTGAAACTTCTTTTTCAGCCAATGTTAAATTTTTGTCCAACACTTTCGTTTTCTGTTTGTTCAGTTTAAATCCTGCTACTTGACCAAATATCTCAATTAGTTCTAGTACTCTTTTAGTACTAGTATCTGGCTGTTGCAAGGTCAATACTAGGTCATCTGCAAATGCCCTTAGCTTGTAATGTTTAGCTCCGACTTGTACTCCTTTAACCAACTGGTCTCCTCTAATCATATTTAACAAAACCTCCAGGACTAATATAAAAAGTAAAGGGGATATTGGGCACCCCTGTCGTGTACCTTTTTCTATAGATATTTCTTCCGTAACCACATTGTTTACAATTAACTTTGCTTTTTGTTTAGAATATATTGCACCTATACCATTTTCAAACCCTTGACCTACCCCCATCCCTTGGAGATTCTTCTTCATAAAACTCCAGCCAATATTATCAAAGGCTTTCTCCGCGTCCACAAAAATTAAAACAGCCTTCCTATTGATGTCCACTTCTAACAGTTCCAAAATGTCTATAATGTTCCTCACATTGTCCGACATATGTCTCCCTGGAAGAAAGCCAGTTTGGTCCTTATGAATCTCCCCTACCAACACTCTCTTCAGTCTTTTTGCCATAATGTCCGCAAAAATTTTGTAATCCACATTAAGTAATGATATAGGGCGGTAGTTTTTAACCTGGTTCTTTTCAGTCTCAGTTTTCAGTATAAGTGAAATGAAGGCTTCTTTCCACGACTCTGGTGCCTTTTTCCCCTCCAAAATTTCGTTACATACTTCCTTCAGTGGTTGTACTAACCATTCCTTCAACGCTTTATAATATCTGGCGGTCAAACCATCTGGTCCTGGAGCTTTTCCCAATTGCATCTTCTGAATGGCACCCTCTATTTCTTGTCCTGTTATTTTCTCATTCAAAATCCTTCTGCTTTGCTCTGAAATTTTTGGTAATCCATGTTTCTTAACAAATTCTTCTATTTCCTGTTCGTTAACTGGCCCTTGTGCATATAATTTCCTGAAGTAACTTTGAAAACAATTACTTATCTCATTTGGTTTGTGGATAATCTTTCCATCCACTTCTAAACTTGTCACAGTGTTCAATTTTTGCCTCTTTTTCAATTGCCATGACAGAAATTTCCCACATTTATCTGCTGATTCAAATGTCTTTGTCTCATTTGCTTTATTTTCCATTCTATCTCTTGATTCATCAATTCCATATATTGCACCTGATAGTGCTTTATTTCTCTCAGAATCTCATGAGACTTTGGTTTAGACCTCAATTTCTTTTCACCTTCTTTTATTTTTTCCAGAATTTTTTCTTTCCTTTCATTTTGATTTTTCCTCTTTATGGAGTTCTGTTGTATTAGGAAACCTCGCATCACGGCCTTACTTGCGTCCCAAATTATTCTTTTTTCCACTTCTGTTCTCAAATTTATCTCAAAGTAATCTTTCACTGTTTTTTGGGCCTTCTTATAAATCTCTTCATCTCTAAATAGGGTGTTTTTATTCCAGACATTGCAGATTTTGGACAAGATGGACTGTTTCAAGAAGTGGCAGAAAGATATATCTAAATTTGTCTGGCAGGGCAAAAAGCCCAGAATAAAATTTAAGATTCTAACTGATGCAAAAGATAGAGGGGGGTTTGCCCTGCCGGACTTAAGACTCTACTATGAATCGGCGGCTTTCTGCTGGTTGAAACAGTGGCTACTTCTTGAGAATACAGACATTTTGGATCTAGAAGGGTTTGATAATAGATTTGGCTGGCATGCATATATATGGTATGATAAGGTAAAACTGCATAAAGGTTTCAAAAACCATATTGTTAGGAAAGCATTATACAATGTTTGGATGCGGTATAAAGATTTACTGGAAAGTAAAACTCCCAGGTGGTTGTCACCAATGGAAGCTAAAGAGGTGAAAAAACTTAATATGGAGTCTAAATGGCCAAAATATTGTGAAATTTTAGAACAAGATGGGGAAAAAGTTAAATTACAGAGTTATGAGAAATTAAAGTCCAAAGTGCGAGATTGGTTGCACTACCTTCAGATAAACGAGACATTTAAACAGGACAGGAAAATAGGTTTCCAGATGGAGAGGTCAAAATTAGAAACAGAACTGTTAGAACCCAATACTAAGAATTTGTCGAGAATGTATAATCTGCTGTTGAAATGGAACACACAGGATGAAACGGTGAAATCAGCTATGATAAAATGGGCACAAGATATTGGTCATAACATTATGTTTGCTGACTGGGAACAGTTGTGGACTACCGGTATTAAATTTACGGCATGTAATGCCTTAAGAGAAAACATTATGAAAATGATCTATAGGTGGTACATGACCCCAGTCAAGCTTGCAAAAATTTATCATTTGCCCAATAACAAATGTTGGAAATGTAATGAGACTAAAGGTACTTTTTATCACCTTTGGTGGACCTGCCCGAGGATAAAAGCTTTTTGGGAAATGATCTATAATGAAATTAAGAAGGTTCTTAAATGGACCTTCCTTAAAAAACCTGAGGCTTTTCTCCTGGGCATCGTCGGCCAATTGGTGAGAAGGAAGGACAGGACGTTTTTTATGTATGCGACTACAGCAGCAAGGATTCTTCTAGCAAAGTATTGGAAGACACAACAACTACCCACACTGGAAGAATGGCAGACGAAGGTGATTGACTATATGGGACTGGCGGAGTTGACTGGCAGAATCCGTGACCAGGGGAAAGAGACAGTGGAAGAAGATTGGAAGAAATTTAAAGTTTATCTTAGAACTTGTTGTAAAATTCAGGAATGTTAAAATGTCAAGGGGTTGGGAAACAGAGAATTGCAGCTGTAATTAACAAAATTAGAAGAACTTAAAAGAAATTGAATTGAATAATTAGTTGACTGAGGAGTTGCTGAAGAAATACAAAACAAGGATGCAGAAAAGGGGAGGTATGGGGAAGTCCGGAAAGTAAGGTTTATGAAAAATGGTTATGAAATTATACATGTTTATATGTTTGTATGTCGGTGTATTGTGTATCGTTTGTTTTCTTATTTTGTGTTTGGAAAATTAATAAAAATTTATTTAAAAAAAAAAAATGAATTTGTTGATGAGAAGTGAGACTGGTGCTATGAGTGAAGCTCTTCCCGCATTCGAAGCACTGATAGGGTTTTTCTCCTGTATGAGTTCTTTGATGGGAAGTGAGATTCTGCCTGAGACTGAAGCTCTTTCCACATTCCAGACAATGATAGGGTTTGTCCCCTGTATGAGTTCTTTGATGCAAAGTGAGCTTTGTCCCCTCCCTGAAGCCCTTCCCGCATTCGAAGCACTGATAGGGTTTCTCTCCTGTATGAATTCTGTGATGGGAAGTGAGATCACCACTCTGACGAAAGCTCTTTCCACATTCCAGACAATGATAGGGTTTGTCCCCGGTATGAATTCTTTGATGGGAAGTGAGATGGGTGCTTTGACTGAAGCTCTTTCCACATTCCAAGCACTGATAGGGTTTTTCTCCTGTATGAATTCTGCGATGGGAAGTGAGACTGGAGCTATCAGTGAAGCTCTTTCCACATTCCAAGCACTGATAGGGTTTCTCCCCTATATGAATTCTTTGATGGGAAGTGAGATGGGTCCTTTGACTGAAGCTCTTTCCACATTCCAAACACTGATAGGGTTTCTCCCCTTTATGAGTTCTTTGATGCAAAGTGAGCTTGGCCCCCACCCTGAAGCTCTTCCCGCATTCGAAGCACTGATAGGGTTTCTCCCCGGTATGAATTCTTTGATGGGAAATGAGATGTGCGCTTTGATTAAAGCTCTTCCCACATTCCATGCACTGATAGGGTTTCTCCCCTGTATGAATTCTGCGATGGGAAGTGAGACTGTGCCTGTGACTGAAGCTCTTTCCGCATTCCAAGCACTGATAGGGTTTCTCTCCTGTATGTATTCTTTGATGGGAAGTGAGATTGCCCCTCTGACTGAAGCTCTTCCCACATTCCAAGCACTGATAGGGTTTCTCCCCGGTATGAATTATTTGATGGAAAGTGAGATGGGTCCTTTGACTGAAGCTCTTCCCACATTGCAAGCACTGATAGGGTTTCTCCCTGCTCTGTCCTCTTTTGTGTGCAGTGAGGCTATCCCTCTGAACGAAGCTCTTTCTTTGACGGGAGGTGTCCTGGGAGCTCTGACCGATGTTCTCTCCACACTCTGAATGTTTATTTGACTTCTCCGCTATGTGGATTCTGTTGTGCTCCCGCTTGTTCTTCCCTTCCAGTTCATCTCCATCTGCAATGAAGAGAGCGGCGAATTAGAGCCTCAGAAAAAATGGAGCTCCAGATCATTGAACCAAGTTAATTAATGCTTGTGATAGAGGAAGAACTAAAAATAGTTAGATGTGGGGCCTCTCTATAGTTTTCACTGCCTTTGTTGGCCGGTATTTACTGACATATTGCTTGGCTTTTATCTGGAATGGATTTTGTTCTTGCTCAATCCTGGAATCCACTCCATCTCCAAGGTCAGTCATCTCTTTGGTCAATCAAATGCAAACAGAAGCAAAAACAACACGCCTGACAGAATTTACATCAACTTCCCTAAAAACTCTGAAGCCGGCATTTAAGAAGGCCTGGGTGGTTCAGAGAAGCCTGTTCACTGTTTTAAAAGGCATGACTAGACGCAGAACATTCACAGAGGAAACAGTTGATATCCCTCCATTCTGGGTTCACGGTGGGGGATATTAGAATCCCAGATGCTGTTGGTCTCCAACCAAAGAGTTGAAGTTCATCACATACAGGTATGTATGGAACGTCCACGTCTCGTCTGTGAAACAAACAGCAACATCTTCACCTGAACACTCCCCATCAGCTGCTGCCTCAATCTAGTCGGTCTAAATTTAAATTTATACGTAAATCACTTTCTTCACTTTGAACTCCCCTCCCATGTCCATGAGGAGACCAACTCTGTATTTTTTCATTAGCAACAGAAGAGGAAACGTGACTATAACTCAGTTCAAACCAATTCATGAACCCAGAACTCATACACCGACCACTAATGATGAACCATATGTTACTAGATATTCCTGCAAATTTATTCTGCTATTTTTGAGATGCAAATGGCATGCGAAGACTTAGTCTTCATATTTGTATCATTTATTAGTCCTATGATCCTTGTTTTTAAAAGCAAATAAGAAGTTAATCCAAAAGAAAAAGACAGCACACAGAGGCCCCATCTGCATTCAAACTGCAAAGCAGGATCAGTGAGTTTTCTGACATTGGCAGGGCATTCAGATCACAGAACTGGTTTAGACATTTAGAGCTGCCAATTCATCGCGTTGGGTGGGGAGCTGTGATCTATTCCTGGCTCAAATTGCCTGCAGATGACAAAGGCGCAGGCAGGCAGGCAGGCAGGCAGGCAGGTGGAGGAGCCCAAAAAGGTGCTCCCCTTCTCCATCTCCATCCGCCTGCCTCCCCCCCCCACCCCAATTCCTCTCTGGCTCCTTCCATCCAGGTCCCCATCTCCCCTCCCCTGGGACTCACCAGATCTCTCGGAGGTCCTTGGGAGGGAACGCTCAGAGGTTGAGAGGAGGGACGCAGGAGACAACCTGACCAGGTCATCTGTCCATCTTCTTCCCCCTTCCATTCTCACTAGGTTTGCAGAATCCGTCCCTTTTATCTTTCCTGAGGAGACAAGGAGCCAGAACGAGCTGGAGGGTCCTGGGAGAGAGGAAGAAGGAAAGGCAGCCTCAGAGGCCCTGCAGTGATTCTCCTGCCCCTGGAGAAGCACAAATGGGGCAGCCCCTTCCCAACAGAAGCCCCATTTCTATACCTCTCCAGTGGTTCCAAAAAATCAGGTAGGCTACTTGCATGGCAATTAAAGAAAAAATAAGAAGAGAGAGTAATAGAGAAATGAAAAATAATTGAAGATCCTAAAGAAATATGCAAAGAAAAATTAAATTACTATAGGAAGTTTTACCGTGCAAAAGAAGAAGACCAAGAGGAAATGGAAAGATACATAGCACAAAATGGAATCCCACCAATAGCAGATTGGAAAATAGAACAACTAAATGTACCCACAGCGATGATGAAGGTGCAGCAATCTCAAAAGCAAAGATAGGAAAGTCCCCAGGTACGGATGGATTACTGGCGGCATTTTATAAGAAGTTAGAAGATATATTATCAGAACCAATGAAACAGTACTGGACCAAATTTTAAAGGAAGGAAGAATACCAAAATCATGGGAAGAAGCATTTATCACACTGATACCCAAACAAGGAGCAGATCCAACACTCATCAAAAATTATAGACCTATATCATTGTTCAATAATGAGTATAAAATATATTGAATGAAATAATAAACAGAGATCAGGCTGGCTTCTTACCAGGCAGACACATGCACAATAAAATGAGAAACATAATTGATATTTTAGAATATTTAGAAGCAAGATCAGATAAAAAAGCCATTTTGATGCTGATAGACATGGAGAAGGTCTTCGACAACATCTCTTGGAGCTTCATTGTCAGAAAACTGCCATCAGTGCTGGAGGGAGAGAGCAAAAGCCAGAGGGATTCCAGAGAGCGTCCAGGGATCGGGAGAAGCAGCCCATCTTCTGGGGAAGAGAATCAGCGTAGCACCAGTGGAGATGGGGGGCAGATGGGGGAAGCGGCGAGGCGGTCCCATGACTCCTTGCCTGGGACCAGCGGGGAGAGTAGGGGTCCTCCGTTGCCCACGCCCTCCTTGCGCAGAAGGCTTCCGCGCAGAGAGAGTAGGAGGTGACTAGGCGTCAAAGAGCTTCTTTGCTGGAAGAAGTTTAAGAAACGCCCACTGACGGATTCTGCCAGCGATTGAGTCAGCCATGGGTAAGTGGCTGTCCGGACAGAAAAGGTTCACTTAGGCAACCCAGCCAGGTGTTTGCACCCAGCCGGGGAGATAAGCACCGGCTTACGCACGAGCAACCCCTAAAACCATTACATTCATGAAAAAAAATACAGAAAAAACAGGACTTGGAGAAAATATTATTAGGGGTATTGAGGCAATATATTGAAATCAGAGAGCCAAATTGATACTAAATCGTGAAATAAGAGAAGTAAAGTAAGTAAGGGGACCAGGCAAGGCTGCCCCCTTTCGCCTCTACTTTTTATTACGGTACTAGAATTCTTAGCAATGACAACAAGGAGTGACCAAGGCATAAAAGGTCTAACAATGGGGAAGAAGTCGCACAAGATGAAGGCCTTTGCAGACAATTTAATTCTAACTTCCGAAAATCTGGAGGAAAGCATACCAGAAATAAGAGGGAAAATCCTTGAATTTGGAAGTGGCAGGATTTAAATTAAATAAAAATAAGACTAGTATGTTAGCAAAAAATATGTCAACACAGGAAAAAGAAGAACTAAAGAAAATATCAGGATTGGAAACAGTAAATAAAACTAAGTATTTGGGAATCTGGCTGACAAATGAAAACACCAATCTATTTAAAGACAATTATATTAAAACATGGAAAGAAATCAATTTTGAATCATATAATAAGAAAATTGATATGTAGAGTATAGGAAAAACATAAAGTGGTCTTAGAACCTAAACCCCCTGGTGGATTTCACCTCAGGAAGCAATAACTGCGGGAAAGAAAAATATGGAATTGAATTGGGCCACTTTCACTGCCTTGTTGTGACGAAGGGGCTTGAATAACTCAGAGACGCTATGAGCTAAGCTGTGCAGGGCCACCCAAGACGGACAGGATAGAGTGGAGAGTTTAGACCAAACGTGATCCACCTGGAGGAGGAACCGGCAAGCCACTCCAGTATCCCTGCCAAGAAAACTCCATGGACAAAGGCAACAGGCATATAAAAGTTATGACGCTGGAAGATGAGCCCCTCAGGTCAGAAGGCGTCCAACATGCTACTGAGGAAGAGCGGAGGACAAGGACAAGTAGATTCGGAGCTGATGAAGCAGCTGGGCCAAAGCCGAAAGGTAAGCTGGATGTGGTCAAAATGAGATGGCAAGAATAAATATTGACATCCTGGGCATCAGTGAACTAAAATGGACAGGGATGGGCGAATTCAGTTCAGATGACCATCATAACTACTACTGTGGGCAAGAATCCCGTAAAAGAAATGGAGTGGCCCTCGTAGTCAAGAAAAGAGTGGCAAAAGCTGTACGGGGATGCAATCTGAAAAATGATAGAATGATCTTGATACGAATCCAAGGCAGACCTACAAGAAATAGAATACAGATTTCCAAAGAATAGCAAGGAGAGACAAGAGGGCCTTCTTAAACGAGCAATGCAAAGAAATAGAGGAAAACAATAGAATGGGAAAAACAGAGATCTGTTCAATGAAATTGGAGATATGAAAGGAACATTTTGTACAAAGATTACCATAATAAAGGACAGAAGTGGCAAGGACCTAACAGAAGCAGAAGACATCAAGAAGAGATAGCAAGAATACACAGAGGAATTATACCAGAAAGATATGGATGTCTCGTACACCCCAGGTAGTGTGGTTGCTGACCTTGAGGCAGACATCCTGGAGTCAAATGGGCCTTAGAAAGCACTGCTAATAACAAGGCCAGTGGAAGTGATGATATTCCAGCTGAACTATTTAAAATTTTAAAAGATGATGCTGTTAAGGTGCTATACTCAATATGCCAGCAAGTTTGGAAAACTCAGCAGTGGCCAGAGGATTGGAGAAGATCAGTCTTCATCCCAATCCCAAAGAAGGGCAGTGCCAAAGAATGCTCCAACTACCGCACAATTGCACTCATTTCACACGCTAGCAAGGTTATGCTTAAAATTCTACAAGGAACGCTCAAGCAGTATGTGGACCGAGAACTCCCAGAAGTGCCAGCTGGATTTAGAAGAGGCAGAGGAACCAGAGACCAAATTGCAAACATGCGCTGGATTATGGAGAAAGCTAGAGAGTTCCAGAAAGACATCTACTTCTGCTTCATTGACTATACAAAAGCCTTTGACTGTGTCGACCACAGCAAACAATGGCAAGTTCTTCAAGAAATGGGAGTGCCTGATCATCTCATCTGTCTCCTGAGAAATCTTTATATGGGACAAGAAGCTACAGTTAGAACTGGATATGGAACAAGTGATTGGTTCAAAATTGGGAAAGGAGTACGACAAGGCTGTATTTTGTCTCCCTGCTTATTTAACTTATATGCAGAATTCATCATGCGAAAAGCTGGGCTGGATGAATCCCTAGCCGGAATTAAGATTGCCGGAAGAAATATCAACAACCTCAGATACACAGATAACACAACCTTGATGGCAGAAAGTGAGGAGGAATTAAAGAACCCTTTATTGAGGGTGAAAGAGGAGAGCGCAAAATATGGTCTGAAGCTCACCATCAAAAACGAAGATCATGGCCACTGGTCCCATCACCTCCTGGCAAATAGAAGGGGAAGAAATGGAGGCAGTGAGAGATTTTACTTTCTTGGGCTCCATGATCACAGCAGATGGTGACAGCAGTCACAAAATTAAAAGACGCCTGCTTCTTGGGAGACAAGCAATGACAAACCTAGACAGCATCTTAAAAAGCAGAGACATCACCTTGCCAACAAAGGTCTGTATAGTTAAAGCCATGGTTTTCCCAGTAGTGATGCATGGAAGTGAGAGCTGGACCATCAAGAAGGCTGATCGCTGAAGAACTGATGCTTTTGAATTCTGGTCTGGAGGAGACTCTTGAGAGTCCCATGGACTGCAAGAAGATCCAACCTCTCCATTCTGAAGGAAATCAGCCCTGAGTGCTCACTGGAAGGACAGATAGTGAAGCTGAGGCTCCAAGACTTTGGCCACCTCATGAGAAGAGAAGACTCCTGGAAAAGACCCTGATGTTGGGAAAGATGGAGGGCACAAGGAGAAGGGGACGACAGAGGGACGAGATGGTGGGACAGTGTTCTCGAAGCTACCAGCATGAGTCTGACCAAACTGCGGGAGGAAATAAAACACCACCTAACAGGGTGGATCCAGTATCACCAAATAAATGAGGTCTTCAAAGCTGACAAGAAAAAGGGTTTTGCAATTTCAGTATTGGATAAAGAATTATTACAAAACAAAACAAAACAAATTTCTAAAATGTATGGAATCTTAGTGGAGTGGAAGGATATGGATGAACAGGTAAAGGCAGTAATGATCAAATTGGCTATGGATTTAGGGAAACCTATTCAATTAACATCATGGGAAAAATTATGGAAGGAGAGTTGGAATTTTACGGCTTGTGAGGCAAGTAGAGGGGACACTTCTGCCTATGTGGTGGCCATGTGATAAAATCAAGGGCTTCTGGGATACGGTGTATGAAGAACTAAAGAAAACTTTTGAACAAAATTTTGCCCCAAAGGACAGAAGCCTTTTTATTGGGAATATTAGATGTAGATATACAAAAAAAAAAAAGGAAATATTTCTTTGTGCCACAGTGGCAGCGAGAACATTAATTGCCAAAATTGGGAAAAAGGAAATAATTCCGTCAAAAAAGCTCTCTTTGGAGGAGGGTCCCTGGCACTCGGGAGAGACCATAAATTTTGTAACTACTCCGGGTCAACGCTATCTTTCCCCTTAATTCCTCATGAAGTTTCCTAATACCAGTTATACCATATGGCTTATACCATTTGCTAAGATTCTCTGATTATCCCTGCTGTGTTTTATTTAATGGAAATTGAGACTGGTTTCCTAGGTGAAGCTTTTTCCACATTCTAAACAGTCCCTTGCAGGAAATATTTCATGGAAAATTAGATTCACCACCTGAATGAAGCTCTTTCTACATTCCAAGCACTGATCTGGGAAGGGAGTTACTGCCTTTTTTGGCTGGTATTACCTAATTTATTTATGGGAACTGGAGATTCGAAAAGCCTGGCTCGTTCCAGGGATAGATTTAATTTGGCTCAGTCGTGGAATCCGCTCCATCTCCAAGCTCAGTCATTTCTTTGCTCAACCAAAAACAGACAGATGGAGAAAGGGAAAAAGAAAATTAGACAGGATGTACCTCCACATCCCTGAGATCTCTGAAGCCTACATTGAAGAAGGCCTGGGCAGCTCAGACCAGCCTCCTCACGGTTTGAAAAGGCAGCACTGGTGGAAGAATATTCCCAGACAGAACAGGAGATACATCTCCTATTGAGTTTTCCATTCCAGGAGAGTTGTGGGTGTGTTAACATCTCAGATGCTGTAGGTGGCGCTATGGGGCTCCCTCAAAATAGAGGAGGTTTGTCCTTCAGAGATCTGTATGGAATTTCAAAACTGATCTTATGATCCAGCAGGGAGCCTTACCAGAGGGGCCACGATCCCAGGAATCTCCTCCTTGACTTCCTTCTGCAGAGCTCTCTGGTCAGGATCCAGCAAAGCCCAGTCCTCCTCTGTGAAAGGAACAGCTACGTCTTCAAAGCACACTGGACCCTAAGAGAAAAAGGGAGCATTTCTAAACATTGCTCTGTTCTTTTCTGAAACCATTTTGTTGTGTATTTAAATGATGGGTATTAATCTTTGTGTAAATGGGGGAATTCCACAAAATAATGTTTTCTTATCTATATGGCACTCATTTTCAAGTATTTCTTTGCAAGCATTCCCATTTTCCAGATGGAAGGACCTCCTCTCCCTTCATCTGGTGGGTTGGACCCTCCCAATGCCCTCAAGCCAACATCAAGGGGCACCAGGAGGGGGAGGGGAGGGAATTGTGCATTGTGAGGGGAGGGAATGGTTGGCTGGTTGGCAGTCATCTGTCTTGGGAGACCATGGAAGAGTGTGTCTTTGGGAGTGAGATCCAGTTGTTGGAAGGTCACAGCGCCAGCTGTGGGTGTGGAGAGCGACAGGGGAGAGACATAAACAACTACCTGACATTCAGAAGACATATTTAGGCAGACCTGCTCAGGAAGTTTTAAATGTATGACATAATAGTGTATTTTTCTGTTTTTGTGGAAGCCGCCCAGAGTGGCTGGGAAACCCGGCCAGATGGGCGGGGTACAAATAAATTATTATTATTATATATTATTATATATTATTAGTAATATTATGTTGTATAATATAATATTGTTGCATCTGGGACAGAGGAAGTGGTCCTGTTGTGCTGCTGCAGATGCAGACGGGCTTTTCTTCTCCCTGTGCTCCCCCCACGTGGGAATGTTCTCGTCTGGCTGCAGCCTCTGTTCTTAAATGTGACTTTTCCCTCCCTCTGAAGGGGGTTTATTTCCTTGACCCAAAGCCCCCTCCCCCAAAAGGAAGGCAGCATCTGGATCCCAAGGAAGAGCAGAGCTGCAAACCTCCTGCGAAGTGGCCCCTCCCTGGCTTGGCAGAGAGGACAAGGGAGGACCCCCTGCTCTCTGACTTGGGGGTCTCCCTGCCCCCCTGGGACCCCCTTCTCCCCATTGCACCCTCAGGGGGAGGAGAGAGGAGACTCACCCGAGTCCAGGAGGGGCTTTTGCAAAGGCGAGAGAAGAAGGCAGGGAGGGAGGGGGAGGGGGGATTTAGCCATGGAGGACCTTCACTCCCCCTCCACTTCCCGTCCTCTCTAGGAATCCCGCTCTGCTCCTTTTAACCCTTTGCAAGCCGAGGGACCCCCTCCCTCTCCATTCCTGCACTTTTCCGCTTCTGCCCCTGCACTTAGGGGCTCCCCTTCCTCCCCCCTCCTCCATCTGTGCCAAGGACTCTGCCCCAAGGAGCCCACAGCTTATCCAGACTAACCGCAAGGGAGACGGGGGTTCCCCATTACTATTCTGCCACATACCCTTGGATCCACACTTTAAAGCAGCTACAGAGTCCAGGAGGGGCTTTTGCAAAGGAGAGAGAAGAAAGCAGGAAGGGAGCGGGGAGGGAGGGGCTTCTGCTCTGGAGGACCTTGCCCCCTCCCCCTTCACTTCCCGTCCTCTCTAGGAATCCAGCTCTGCTCCTTTTAACCCTTGGCAAGCCGAGTCCTCCCCTCCCTCTCCCTGCCTTCAGTTTTCCTGCTTCTGCGCCTGCGCTCTAGGGGCTGCCCCCCTTCCCTCCCTCTGCCCCAAGGAGCCCACATCCAACCAGACTAACTGCAAGGGAGACGGGGGGGGTCCATGGGGGGTTACCTGGGCTCTCCCCCTCCCCCAACATCGAGGCTCCTGGATCCCAAGGAAAGGCTGGGAGGGAGAAGAGGCGAAGGCTGCCTAGTGGCGGGAGGTGCCTTGGGCTCAGAAATGGCTCCCTCAAGACACCCCCCCAAGGAACACCCTCCAGCTCAGCGGGGGGGGGGGGAGAGAGGGGGGCTTCCCAGCCGGGAGACCCCTCCCCTCCCGAAAATACGGGTTTTTTCTGCTTCTGCAGCCGCTTCTCACCCCAGGAAGAGAGACGGAGGAGGAAGAGTCCCAGGCGAGGAAGGAAACGCACACGCGACCCGGGGGGGGGGCAGGAGGGGGGCGCATGAAAAATAAAGGGGAAGACCAGGATGGTGGAGAGAGGGGACCAGACTCCAGTTCAGAGCAAGAGGGACCCCTGCCATCCTTGCCCCGTGTTTCCTGCCAGAAAACCAGTTTCTCCTGGGCTCCCAGAACCACATGGAGGCAGGAGACCCATTTCCCACCCCAGAGCAGGGCTGGACCAATCAGAGGCCTCTCCATTGGGCAGCTGGCCAATCCCCTTTCAGATTCCCCTGGGCCTCCTCCTCTCCTTCGCCCGGTTTCCTGAGGGAGTTTTCCCCCTGAGTTTCCCTCATGGCTGCTCCCCTCCCAGCTTCTCCTTCATTTCTCCTTCCTTCTCTTCCTGTTCCTCTTTCCCCCCATTATTTGGGGCAGCTGGATTCCCACCCCCCATGGCCAGGCAGGCCCAGGAGGAGCCCACGGAGGCGGCAGGGCCAGGAGAAGGCGTTTCCCGCCCTTTTCCGAAATAGGAGGGAAGGCCATTTTGTTTTTCCCGGAGGCCCCAGCCGCTCCCAGAGTCAGCGTTAGGAGAAGGGCTCCACCTGCAGGCCTAGGGGAAAGGTGGGCTCTTCCCCAGACGAGGCTGGAGACTCCCCTGCTGGCCCCTCGGGGTCCCAGGAGCCCTTTATGGATGGCCCTCGCTTGTTCCTCCCCCTCAGGTAGTAGTTCAACAGGAGAAGTCTCAGGGGGCCAGTGGAGCCCAGTGTGGGAAATGGGGAAATTGTTGAACTGGGGTCCTCCCAGTCCAGCCCAGACAAGAAAGAGAGGGAGCTCTCAGAAGAGGAAGCCATTGCGGAGAAGAACCGGACTTGGCTGTTCTCTGCTGAGGATCTCCTGCCTTTCTTCCAAGGCTTCCTGGGGGTGCCATGGTCAGAGGAAGAGACAGGCTGCCCCCCCCCCGAATCCCCTGCAGGGCCCTGGGGAGCAAGTTGAGCCTGCCTCAGTTTCCTTCCCCAAGGCTTTGGAGGAACCTTGGGGTGCGGAAGGAGGGATCCCAAATGGAGCTCAGGCTCCTGGCAAGTGGGGAAAGGAACATGATATAGCACTTTCCAGATGAGTCTCAATACAATACGATAATCTTTATTGTCACTGTCCCATACAGAACGAAATTGAAAAAATGTACATCAGACATTCAAAAACCAACAAGCCTGCTATCCCAGCTATCCCAACCTGGTTAGCCCCCCCTAAAAACTCTGATACCCCATAATTAAATACAATATACTCCCATAGAGACTACCTTACACTGCATTTAAAACCAAAATCACATTTGGATAGAAACTGTTTCTCAGGCGGCTAGTCCTAGTCTTTATAACCCTGTACCTTCTTCCAGAAGGCAGAAGCTGAAAGAGATCATTTCCGGGGTGCGCACTATCCTGCACTATCTCTGCAGCTTTCTTACGTAGCACCTACAGCAAATGCCTGCAGGGCCATGAGTAGTATGCATGAAAACATCAATGCTAAATTGAGCAGATACCCGGAGGCAGTGCGGATTATTGCAGGGGACTTCACTCACACAGATGTGAGGGCAGCACTCCCAAAATCCCATCAGCACATTGAGTGTGCAATAAGGGGAGAAAATACTCTTGACAAGATGTATACGAACATTAGACGGGCATATGAGGCGCACCTCGGTGGTTCAGATCATGTGTCCCTGCTTCTGACACCAGTGCACACACCCCTCAGGAAACAAGGCCAGCTACAAACATGGATGGTTACGGTGTGGCCTGAGGGAGCCTCTCAGCAGTTGCAGGACTGTTTCTAGGAGACCGATTGGAATATGTTCGACCATCAAGATCTAGAAACTTCTGCATCAACGGTGTTAGATTTGGCACAGGAAACGCACCAGGGAAAGGTATGTTAAGTTGTATCCGAATAGGAAGCCCTGGATGATGGGAGAGGTTAGGAGATTCTTGAAGGCCAGAAACTCTGCTTTTAGAACTGGGGACCGGGTACCGTATGGTATAGAAAGAGCGAACTTGAAGAGGGGTATCAGGAAAGCAAAAGCGGAGTACAGAGGAAAAATCGAGGACCATCTAAGAAATGATACTAGACAAATGTGGCAGGGAGTTCAACATCTGACTGGTTATAAATCGAGAAATACATCAGTGGTAGAGAGTACAGCTTCCTTGGTGGGAGAGTTGAAGACCTTCTTTGCCCAATTTGAGGTGACACCAACAGTGGCTCCAACAGGGATGTCAGAGCTATTGGCCTCACTACCTGCAGGAAAAGCTGTCAGGGTGGAAGAGGGAGAAGTGAGGCAAATATTAAAGGAGGTAAACACGAGGAAGGCTATGGGCCCGGATGGGGTGGCTGGCAGGGTGCTAAGAGATTGTTCGGACCAACTGGCAGGCATCTTTATGAAGATTTTTAACCAGTCTCTGGCCCAAGCAGCCGTTCCACCCTGTCTGAAATCCGCTCCCATCATTCTGGGCACCACAGTTCAAGAAGGACACTGACAAACTGGAACGTGTCCAGAGGAGGGCAACCAAAATGGTCAAAGGCCTGGAAACGATGCCTTATGAGGAACGGCTAAGGGAGCTGGGCATGTTTAGCCTGGAGAAGAGGAGGTTAAGGGGTGATATAATAGTCATGTTCAAATATATAAAAGGATGTCACATAGAGGAGGGAAAAAGGTTGTTTTCTGCTGCTCCAGAGAAGGGGACACGGAGCAATGGATCCAAACTACAAGAAAGAAGATTCCACCTCAACATTAGGAAGAACTTCCTGACAGTGAGAGCTGTTTGACAGTGGAATTTGCTGCCAAGGAGTGTGGTGGAGTCTCCTTCTTTGGAGGTCTTTAAGCAGAGGCTTGACAACCATATGTCAGGAGTGCTCTGATGGTGTTTCCTGCTTGGCAGGGGTTGGACTCGATGGCCCTTGTGGTCTCTTCCAACTCTATGATTCTATGATTCTATACCCCTGCCAAAAAACCCAAAGATAGTCTGAATGATTTTTGCCCTGTGGCATTGACACCCATTATAATGAAATGTTTTGAAAAAGCAAAGAGATCCACGGAGGATGCTGTGGAAATGGCATTACATGCTGTCCTGACTCATTTGGAGAAGAAAGGGAACTATGCGAGATTGTTATTTGTAGACTTTAGTTCTGCATTTAATACTATTCTTCCGCATAGATTGGTGCCCAAACTATTAGACCTGGGACTTCCACCATGTTTGTGCAGGTGGATATTAAATTTTCTATCAAACCGTTCCCAACGGGTCAGGGTGGGTTCCCACGTCTCTGCGGATCTCATGAACTCCGGAAACAGTGAACAACACAAGCTATGATCTCGTTTGAGGAATGGGAATTAACATGCCTGCTTCCCCATCCTCAGTGGATTAAAATGTCCAAAGATTAGGAAAAGAAGAAAGAAGAGGAAGCAGGATTGGATGAACATTATAAGAGACCATAATCTTGGATTGTGACTTGGCTGAGATTTGTTGGAACAGTTTTTCAAAGGCTTTATAGAAACTGGACCTAGAAGCTGGAGAAATACTAATTTGGATTATTAGACGATCATTATAAGAGTCATATTGCACTGTCTGAGTTGGTTAAGATTTGAAAGCTGGGCTAGGGAGGGAGACGAAGGGAATGTGTCATCTTGGTGAAGAGGAGAAGAAGAAGAAGAGTTTGGATTTGATATCCCGCTTTATCACTACCCGAAGGAGTCTCAAAGCGGCCAACATTCTCCTTCCCCTTCCTCCCCCACAACAAACACTCTGTGAGGTGAGTCGGGCTGAGAGACTTCACAGAAGTGTGACAGGCCCAAGGTCACCCAGCAGCTGCATGTGGAGGAACAGAGACGAGCACCCGGTTCCCCAGATTACAAATCTACCGCTCTTAACCACTACACCACTGTATGCTAAATACAGCTGGGTTTATTCTGGAGTGCAAATTATGAATAATTGTTGCTACAGATGATTTTCAGATGGAGATGGGAGTTTTCTTTTCGGTGCCTGCCCTGTGGAACACCCTCCCAGCACATGTCAAAGGAAAAAACAACTACCAGACTTTTAGAAGACATCTGAAGGCAGCCCTGTTTAGGGAAGCTTTTAATATTTGATGCATTACTGTATTTTAATATTTTGTTGGAAGCTGCCCAGAGTGACTGGGGAATCCCAGCCAGATGGGAAGGGTATCAATAAATCATCATCATCATCTATTTTTTGTATTTTATATTAAGATTCCTTTATTTTGAATTTAGGAGGACACACATAGGAAGAGGAGAGTTGGAGGTGCGAGGGACCTGCAAGGAACACAGGGAAGGAAGGATCTCTCAGGGTGGGATACGGGGAGAAGAGGGGGTCACGCAGGGGAGAAGTGGGGGAGCCTGTCTTTCTATGGGTTGATGAATGATATCATATATATGATACAAATGCCATAAACAGTATTTTTAGTTTATATCCCCCCCTTTTTCTTTTCTATACAATTGTATTTTGTAAGGATTGTTTAATATTTTTGTTTTATTTCTCTTTTTTGGTTTCCCCTCTGTATGAATTCTTTGATGGGAAGTGAGACTGGTGCTATGACTGAAGCCTTTTCCACATTCCAAGCAATGATAGGGCTTCTCCCCTGTATGAATTTGTTGATGAGAAGTGAGACTGGTGCTATGAGTGAAGCTCTTCCCGCATTCGAAGCACTGATAGGGTTTTTCTCCTGTATGAGTTCTTTGATGGGAAGTGAGATTCTGCCTGAGACTGAAGCTCTTTCCACATTCCAGACAATGATAGGGTTTGTCCCCTGTATGAGTTCTTTGATGCAAAGTGAGCTTTGTCCCCTCCCTGAAGCCCTTCCCGCATTCGAAGCACTGATAGGGTTTCTCTCCTGTATGAATTCTGTGATGGGAAGTGAGATCACCACTCTGACGAAAGATCTTTCCACATTCCAGACACTGTATGAATTCTTTGATGGCAAGTGAGATGGGTGCTTTGACTGAAGCTCTTTCCACATTCCAAGCACTGATAGGGTTTTTCTCCTGTATGAATTCTGCGATGGGAAGTGAGACTGGAGCTATCAGTGAAGCTCTTTCCACATTCCAAGCACTGATAGGGTTTCTCCCCTGTATGAATTCTTTGATGGGAAGTGAGATGGGTCCTTTGACTGAAGCTCTTTCCACATTCCAAACACTGATAGGGTTTCTCCCCTTTATGAGTTCTTTGATGCAAAGTGAGCTTGGCCCCCACCCTGAAGCTCTTCCTGCATTCGAAGCACTGATAGGGTTTCTCCCCGGTATGAATTCTTTGATGGGAAGTGAGATGTGCGCTTTGATTAAAGCTCTTCCCACATTCCATGCACTGATAGGGTTTCTCCCCTGTATGAATTCTGCGATGGGAAGTGAGACTGTGACTGAAGCTCTTTCCGCATTCCAAGCACTGATAGGGTTTCTCCCCGGTATGAATTCTTTGATGGGAAGTGAGATGTGCGCTTTGATTAAAGCTCTTCCCACATTCCATGCACTGATAGGGTTTCTCCCCTGTATGAATTCTGCGATGGGAAGTGAGATTGCCCCTCTGACTGAAGCTCTTCCCACATTCCAAGCACTGATAGGGTTTCTCCCCGGTATGAATTATTTGATGGAAAGTGAGATGGGTCCTTTGACTGAAGCTCTTCCCACATTGCAAGCACTGATAGGGTTTCTCCCTGCTCTGTCCTCTTTTGTGTGCAGTGAGGCTATCCCTCTGAACGAAGCTCTTTCTTTGACGGGAGGTGTCCTGGGAGCTCTGACCGATGTTCTCTCCACACTCTGAATGTTTATTTGACTTCTCCGCTATGTGGATTCTGTTGTGCTCCCCCTTGTTCTTCCCTTCCAGTTCATCTCCATCTGCAATGAAGAGAGAAGCGAATTAGAGCCTCAGAAAAATGGAGCTCCAGATCATTGAACCAAGTTAATTAATGCTTGTGATAGAGGAAGAACTAAAAATAGTTAGATGTGGGGCCTCTCTATAGTTTTCACTGCCTTTGTTGGCGGTATTTACTGACATATTGCTTGGCTTTTATCTGGAATGGATTTTGTTCTTGCTCAATCCTGGAATCCACTCCATCTCCAAGGTCAGTCATCTCTTTGGTCAATCAAATGCAAACAGAAGCAAAAACAACACGCCTGACAGAATTTACATCAACTTCCCTAAAAACTCTGAAGCCGGCATTTAAGAAGGCCTGGGTGGTTCAGAGAAGCCTGTTCACTGTTTTAAAAGGCATGACTAGACGCAGAACATTCACAGAGGAAACAGCTGATATCCCTCCATTCTGGGTTCACGGTGGGGGATATTAGAATCCCAGATGCTGTTGGTCTCCAACCAAAGAGTTGAAGTTCATCACATACAGGTATGTATGGAACGTCCACGTCTCGTCTGTGAAACAAACAGCAACATCTTCACCTGAACACTCCCCATCAGCTGCTGCCTCAATCTAGTCGGTCTAAATTTAAATTTATACGTAAATCACTTTCTTCACTTTGAACTCCCCTCCCATGTCCATGAGGAGACCAACTCTGTATTTTTTCATTAGCAACAGAAGAGGAAACGTGACTATAACTCAGTTCAAACCAATTCATGAACCCAGAACTCATACACCGACCACTAATGATGAACCATATGTTACTAGATATTCCTGCAAATTTATTCTGCTATTTTTGAGATGCAAATGGCATGCGAAGACTTAGTCTTCATATTTGTATCATTTATTAGTCCTATGATCCTTGTTTTTAAAAGCAAATAAGAAGTTAATCCAAAAAGAAAAAGACAGCACACAGAGGCCCCATCTGCATTCAAACTGCAAAGCAGGATCAGTGAGTTTTCTGACATTGGCAGGGCATTCAGATCACAGAACTGGTTTAGACATTTAGAGCTGCCAATTCATCGCGTTGGGTGGGGAGCTGTGATCTATTCCTGGCTCAAATTGCCTGCAGATGACAAAGGCGCAGGCAGGCAGGCAGGCAGGCAGGCAGGTGGGGGAGCCCAAAAAGGTGCTCCCCTTCTCCATCTCCATCCGCCTGCCTCCCCCCCCACCCCAATTCCTCTCTGGCTCCTTCCATCCAGGTCCCCATCTCCCCTCCCCTGGGACTCACCAGATCTCTCGGAGGTCCTTGGGAGGGAACACTCAGAGGTTGAGAGGAGGGACGCAGGAGACAACCTGACCAGGTCATCCGTCCATCTTCTTCCCCCTTCCATTCTCACTAGGTTTGCAGAATCCGTCCCTTTTATCTTTCCTGAGGAGACAAGGAGCCAGAACGAGCTGGAGGGTCCTGGGAGAGAGGAAGAAGGAAAGGCAGCCTCAGAGGCCCTGCAGTGATTCTCCTGCCCCTGGAGAAGCACAAATGGGGCAGCCCCTTCCCAACAGAAGCCCCATTTCTATACCTCTCCAGTGGTTCCAAAAAATCAGGTAGGCTACTTGCATGGCAATTAAAGAAAAAATAAGAAGAGAGAGTAATAGAGAAATGAAAAATAATTGAAGATCCTAAAGAAATATGCAAAGAAAAATTAAATTACTATAGGAAGTTTTACCGTGCAAAAGAAGAAGACCAAGAGGAAATGGAAAGATACATAGCACAAAATGGAATCCCACCAATAGCAGATTGGAAAATAGAACAACTAAATGTACCCACAGCGATGATGGAGGTGCAGCAATCTCAAAAGCAAAGATAGGAAAGTCCCCAGGTACGGATGGATTACTGGCGGCATTTTATAAGAAGTTAGAAGATATATTATCAGAACCAATGAAACAGTACTGGACCAAATTTTAAAGGAAGGAAGAATACCAAAATCATGGGAAGAAGCATTTATCACACTGATACCCAAACAAGGAGCAGATCCAACACTCATCAAAAATTATAGACCTATATCATTGTTCAATAATGAGTATAAAATATATTGAATGAAATAATACACAGAGATCAGGCTGGCTTCTTACCAGGCAGACACATGCACAATAAAATGAGAAACATAATTGATATTTTAGAATATTTAGAAGCAAGATCAGATAAAAAGCCATTTTGATGCTGATAGACATGGAGAAGGTCTTCGACAACATCTCTTGGAGCTTCATTGTCAGAAAACTGCCATCAGTGCTGGAGGGAGAGAGCAAAAGCCAGAGGGATTCCAGAGAGCGTCCAGGGATCGGGAGAAGCAGCCCATCTTCTGGGGAAGAGAATCAGCGTAGCACCAGTGGAGATGGGGGGCAGATGGGGGAAGCGGCGAGGCGGTCCCATGACTCCTTGCCTGGGACCAGCGGGGAGAGTAGGGGTCCTCCGTTGCCCACGCCCTCCTTGCGCAGAAGGCTTCCGCGCAGAGAGAGTAGGAGGTGACTAGGCGTCAAAGAGCTTCTTTGCTGGAAGAAGTTTAAGAAACGCCCACTGACGGATTCTGCCAGCGATTGAGTCAGCCATGGGTAAGTGGCTGTCCGGACAGAAAAGGTTCACTTAGGCAACCCAGCCAGGTGTTTGCACCCAGCCGGGGAGATAAGCACCGGCTTACGCACGAGCAACCCCTAGAACCATTACATTCATGAAAAAAAATACAGAAAAAACAGGACTTGGAGAAAATATTATTAGGGGTATTGAGGCAATATATTGAAATCAGAGAGCCAAATTGATACTAAATCGTGAAATAAGAGAAGTAAAGTAAGTAAGGGGACCAGGCAAGGCTGCCCCCTTTCGCCTCTACTTTTTATTACGGTACTAGAATTCTTAGCAATGACAACAAGGAGTGACCAAGGCATAAAAGGTCTAACAATGGGGAAGAAGTCGCACAAGATGAAGGCCTTTGCAGACAATTTAATTCTAACTTCTGAAAATCTGGAGGAAAGCATACCAGAAATAAGAGGGAAAATCCTTGAATTTGGAAGTGGCAGGATTTAAATTAAATAAAAATAAGACTAGTATGCTAGCAAAAAATATGTCAACACAGGAAAAAGAAGAACTAAAGAAAATATCAGGATTGGAAACAGTAAATAAAACTAAGTATTTGGGAATCTGGCTGACAAATGAAAACACCAATCTATTTAAAGACAATTATATTAAAACATGGAAAGAAATCAATTTTGAATCATATAATAAGAAAATTGATATGTAGAGTATAGGAAAAACATAAAGTGGTCTTAGAACCTAAAACCCCCTGGTGGATTTCACCTCAGGAAGCAATAACTGCGGGAAAGAAAAATATGGAATTGAATTGGGCCACTTTCACTGCCTTGTTGTGACGAAGGGGCTTGAATAACTCAGAGACGCTATGAGCTAAGCTGTGCAGGGCCACCCAAGATGGACAGGATATAGTGGAGAGTTTAGACCAAACGTGATCCACCTGGAGGAGGAACCGGCAAGCCACTCCAGTATCCCTGCCAAGAAAACTCCATGGACAAAGGCAACAGGCATATAAAAGTTATGACGCTGGAAGATGAGCCCCTCAGGTCGGAAGGCGTCCAACATGCTACTGAGGAAGAGCGGAGGACAAGGACAAGTAGATTCGGAGCTGATGAAGCAGCTGGGCCAAAGCCGAAAGGTAAGCTGGATGTGGTCAAAATGAGATGGCAAGAATAAATATTGACATCCTGGGCATCAGTGAACTAAAATGGACAGGGATGGGCGAATTCAGTTCAGATGACCATCATAACTACTACTGTGGGCAAGAATCCCGTAAAAGAAATGGAGTGGCCCTCGTAGTCAAGAAAAGAGTGGCAAAAGCTGTACGGGGATGCAATCTGAAAAATGATAGAATGATCTTGATACGAATCCAAGGCAGACCTACAAGAAATAGAATACAGATTTCCAAAGAATAGCAAGGAGAGACAAGAGGGCCTTCTTAAACGAGCAATGCAAAGAAATAGAGGAAAACAATAGAATGGGAAAAACAGAGATCTGTTCAATGAAATTGGAGATATGAAAGGAACATTTTGTACAAAGATTACCATAATAAAGGACAGAAGTGGTAAGGACCTAACAGAAGCAGAAGACATCAAGAAGAGGTAGCAAGAATACACAGAGGAATTATACCAGAAAGATATGGATGTCTCGTACACCCCAGGTAGTGTGGTTGCTGACCTTGAGGCAGACATCCTGGAGTCAAATGGGCCTTAGAAAGCACTGCTAATAACAAGGCCAGTGGAAGTGATGATATTCCAGCTGAACTATTTAAAATTTTAAAAGATGATGCTGTTAAGGTGCTATACTCAATATGCCAGCAAGTTTGGAAAACTCAGCAGTGGCCAGAGGATTGGAGAAGATCAGTCTTCATCCCAATCCCAAAGAAGGGCAGTGCCAAAGAATGCTCCAACTACCGCACAATTGCACTCATTTCACACGCTAGCAAGGTTATGCTTAAAATTCTACAAGGAACGCTCAAGCAGTATGTGGACCGAGAACTCCCAGAAGTGCCAGCTGGATTTAGAAGAGGCAGAGGAACCAGAGACCAAATTGCAAACATGCGCTGGATTATGGAGAAAGCTAGAGAGTTCCAGAAAGACATCTACTTCTGCTTCATTGACTATACAAAAGCCTTTGACTGTGTCGACCACAGCAAACAATGGCAAGTTCTTCAAGAAATGGGAGTGCCTGATCATCTCATCTGTCTCCTGAGAAATCTTTATATGGGACAAGAAGCTACAGTTAGAACTGGATATGGAACAAGTGATTGGTTCAAAATTGGGAAAGGAGTACGACAAGGCTGTATTTTGTCTCCCTGCTTATTTAACTTATATGCAGAATTCATCATGCGAAAAGCTGGGCTGGATGAATCCCTAGCCGGAATTAAGATTGCCGGAAGAAATATCAACAACCTCAGATACACAGATAACACAACCTTGATGGCAGAAAGTGAGGAGGAATTAAAGAACCCTTTATTGAGGGTGAAAGAGGAGAGCGCAAAATATGGTCTGAAGCTCAGCATCAAAAAAACGAAGATCATGGCCACTGGTCCCATCACCTCCTGGCAAATAGAAGGGGAAGAAATGGAGGCAGTGAGAGATTTTACTTTCTTGGGCTCCATGATCACAGCAGATGGTGACAGCAGTCACAAAATTAAAAGACGCCTGCTTCTTGGGAGACAAGCAATGACAAACCTAGACAGCATCTTAAAAAGCAGAGACATCACCTTGCCAACAAAGGTCTGTATAGTTAAAGCTATGGTTTTCCCAGTAGTGATGCATGGAAGTGAGAGCTGGACCATCAAGAAGGCTGATCGCCGAAGAATTTATGCTTTTGAATTCTGGTCTGGAGGAGACTCTTGAGAGTCCCATGGACTGCAAGAAGATCCAACCTCTCCATTCTGAAGGAAATCAGCCCTGAGTGCTCACTGGAAGGACAGATAGTGAAGCTGAGGCTCCAATACTTTGGCCACCTCATGAGAAGAGAAGACTCCCTGGAAAAGACCCTGATGTTGGGAAAGATGGAGGGCACAAGGAGAAGGGGACGACAGAGGACGAGATGGTGGGACAGTGTTCTTGAAGCTACCAGCATGAGTCTGACCAAACTGCGGGAGGAAATAAAACACCACCTAACAGGGTGGATCCAGTATCACCAAATAAATGAGGTCTTCAAAGCTGACAAGAAAAAGGGTTTTGCAATTTCAGTATTGGATAAAGAATTATTACAAAACAAAACAAAACAAATTTCTAAAATGTATGGAATCTTAGTGGAGTGGAAGGATATGGATGAACAGGTAAAGGCAGTAATGATCAAATTGGCTATGGATTTAGGGAAACCTATTCAATTAACATCATGGGAAAAATTATGGAAGGAGAGTTGGAATTTTACGGCTTGTGAGGCAAGTAGAGGGGACACTTCTGCCTATGTGGTGGCCATGTGATAAAATCAAGGGCTTCTGGGATACGGTGTATGAAGAACTAAAGAAAACTTTTGAACAAAATTTTGCCCCAAAGGACAGAAGCCTTTTTATTGGGAATATTAGATGTAGATATACAAAAAAAAAAAAAGGAAATATTTCTTTGTGCCACAGTGGCAGCGAGAACCTTAATTGCCCAAATTGGGAAAAAGGAAATAATTCCGTCAAAAAAAAGCTCTCTTTGGAGGAGGGTCCCTGGCACTCGTGGAGAGACCATAAATTTTGTAACTACTCCGGGTCAACGCTATCTTTCCCCTTAATTCCTCATGAAGTTTCCTAATACCAGTTATACCATATGGCTTATACCATTTCCTAAGATTCTCTGATTATCCCTGCTGTGTTTTATTTAATGGAAATTGAGACTGGTTTCCTAGGTGAAGCTTTTTCCACATTCTAAACAGTCCCTTGCAGGAAATATTTCATGGAAAATTAGATTCACCACCTGAATGAAGCTCTTTCTACATTCCAAGCACTGATCTGGGAAGGGAGTTACTGCCTTTTTTGGCTGGTATTACCTAATTTATTTATGGGAACTGGAGATTCGAAAAGCCTGGCTCGTTCCAGGGATAGATTTAATTTGGCTCAGTCGTGGAATCCGCTCCATCTCCAAGCTCAGTCATTTCTTTGCTCAACCAAAAACAGACAGATGGAGAAAGGGAAAAAGAAAATTAGACAGGATGTACCTCCATGTCCTTAATATCTCTGAAGCCTACATTGAAGAAGGCCTGGGCAGCTCAGACCAGCCTCCTCACGGTTTGAAAAGGCAGCACTGGTGGAAGAATATTCCCAGACAGAACAGGAGATACATCTCCTATTGAGTTTTCCATTCCAGGAGAGTTGTGGGTGTGTTAACATCTCAGATGCTGCAGGTGGCGCTATGGGGCTCCCTCAAAATAGAGGAGGTTTGTCCTTCAGAGATCTGTATGGAATTTCAAAACTGATCTTATGATCCAGCAGGGAGCCTTACCAGAGGGGCCACGATCCCAGGAATCTCCTCCTTGACTTCCTTCTGCAGAGCTCTCTGGTCAGGATCCAGCAAAGCCCAGTCCTCCTCTGTGAAAGGAACAGCTACGTCTTCAAAGCACACTGGACCCTAAGAGAAAAAGGGAGCATTTCTAAACATTGCTCTGTTCTTTTCTGAAACCATTTTGTTGTGTATTTAAATGATGGGTATTAATCTTTGTGTAAATGGGGGAATTCCACAAAATAATGTTTTTTTATCTATATGGCACTCATCTTCAAGTAAATCTTTGCAAGCATTCCCATTTTCCAGATGGAAGGACCTCCTCTCCCTTCATCTGGTGCGTTGGACCCTCCCAATGCCCTCAAGCCAACTTCCAGGGGCACCAGGAGGGGGAGGGGAGGGAATTGTGCATTGTGAGGGGAGGGAATGGTTGGCTGGTTGGCAGTCATCTGTCTTGGGAGACCATGGAAGAGTGTGTCTTTGGGAGTGAGATCCAGTTGTTGGAAGGTCACAGCGCCAGCTGTGGGTGTGGAGAGCGACAGGGGAGAGACATAAACAACTACCTGACATTCAGAAGACATCTTAAGGCAGCCCTGCTCAGGGAAGTTTTAAATGTATGACATAATAGTGTATTTTTCGTTTTTGTGGAAGCCGCCCAGAGTGGCTGGGGAAACCCGGCCAGATGGGCGGGGTACAAATAAATTATTATTATTATTATTATTATTATTATTATTATTATTATTAGTAATATTATGTTGTATAATATAATATTGTTGCATCTGGGACAGAGGAAGTGGTCCTGTTGTGCTGCTGCAGATGCAGACGGGCTTTTCTTCTCCCTGCGCTCCCCCCACGTGGGAATGTTCTCGTCTGGCTGCAGCCTCTGTTCTTAAATGTGACTTTTCCCTCCATCTGAAGGGGGTTTATTTCCTTGACCCAAAACCCCCTCCCTAAAAAGGAAGAGCAGAGCTGCATATTTCCTGCGAAGTGGCCCCTCCCTGGCTTGGCAGAGAGGACAAGGGAGGACCCTCTGCTCCCCGACTTGGGGGTCTCCCCCCCCAGGCATGATCTGAGCAGGGACCCCCATGGCCCCTCCCTGCCCCCCTGGGACCCCCTTCTCCCCATTGCACCCTCAGGGGGAGGAGAGAGGAGACTCACCCGAGTCCAGGAGGGGCTTTTGCAAAGGCGAGAGAAGAAGAAGGCAGGGAGGGAGGGAGGGGGAGGGGGGATTTAGCCATGGAGGACCTTCACCCCCCCTCCACTTCCCGTCCTCTCTAGGAATCCCGCTCTGCTCCTTTTAACCCTTTGCAAGCCGAGGGACCCCCTCCCTCTCCATTCCTGCACTTTTCCGCTTCTGCCCCTGCACTTAGGGGTTTCCCTTCCTCCCCCCCTCCTCCATCTGTGCCAAGGACTCTGCCCCAAGGAGCCCACAGCTTATCCAGACTAACCGCAAGGGAGACGGGGGTTCCCCATTTCTATTCTGCCACATACCCTTGGATCCACACTTTAAAGCAGCTACAAAGTCCAGGAGGGGCTTTTGCAAAGGAGAGAGAAGAAAGCAGGAAGGGAGGGGGAGGGAGGGGCTTCTGCTCTGGAGGACCTTGCCCCCTCCCCCTTCACTTCCCGTCCTCTCTAGGAATCCCGCTCTGCTCCTTTTAACCCTTGGCAAGCCGAGTCCTCCCCTCCCTCTCCCTGCCTTCAGTTTTCCTGCTTCTGCGCCTGCGCTCTAGGGGCTGCCCCCCTTCCCTCCCTCTGCCCCAAGGAGCCCACATCCAACCAGACTAACTGCAAGGGAGACGGGCCGGGTCCATGGGGGGGTTAGCTGGGCTCTCCCCCTCCCCCAACATCGAGGCTCCTGGATCCCAAGGAAAGGCTGGGAGGGAGAAGAGGCGAAGGCTGCCTAGTGGCGGGAGGTGCCTTGGGCTCAGAAATGGCTCCCTCAAGACACCCCCCCAAGGAACACCCTCCAGCTCAGCGGGGGGGGGAGGGAGGGGGGCTTCCCAGCCGGGAGACCCCTCCCCCCCCCCGAAAATACGGGTTTTTCTGCTTCTGCAGCCGCTTCTCACCCCAGGAAGAGAGACGGAGGAGGAAGAGTCCCAGGCGAGGAAGGAAACGCACACGCGACCGGGGGGGGGGCAGGAGGGGGGCGCATGGTGCTCAGGGGGGCGGGCCCTCCCTCTGGGACTCTTCCCAGTTCAGAGCACGAGGGACCCCTGCCATCCTTTCCCCGTGTTTCCTGCCAGAAAACCAGTTTCTCCTGGGCTCCCAGAACTATCTGACCCCATTTCCCACTCCAGAGCAGGGCTGGACCAATCAGAGGCCTCTCCATTGGGCAGCTGGCCAATCCCCTTTCAGATTCCCCTGGGCCTCCTCCTCTCCTTCGCCCGGTTTCCTGAGGGAGTTTTCCCCCCGAGTTTCCCTCATGGCTGCTCCCCTTCCCAGCTTCTCCTTCATTTCTCCTTCCTTCTCCTCCTGTTTCTCTCCCCCCTCATTTTTTGGGGCAGCTGGATTCCCCCCCCCCCCCATGGCCAGGCAGGCCCAGGAGGAGCCCACGGAGGCGGCAGGCCCAGGAGAAGGGGTTTCCCGCCCTTTTCCGAAATAGGCGGGAAGGCCATTTTGTTTTTCCCGGAGGCCCCAGCCGCTCCCAGAGACGCCATGGCTCCCCTGTGGGCCTCGGGGGTCCCACGCTCTCGGGGTCTCTCCTCCCGGATGAAGGAGGGCGGCACCTTTGGTCCTCAGCCGCCTTCCTGCCATGATGGCTTGGCCTCCGCAGGGCAGCCTCTCTCCTCGCCATGTTGGCCCCACGGAGGAGGCCTCTCCCTTGGGAGACGCCAGGCAAGCGGCCTTGGGGGATCTGCCACGTTCTGCGAAGGAGGCCAGGAGGGAAAGGCCCTCTCTGTCTCGGAGGCCCAAGGAGGAAAATCATAATAATAATAGTAATAAGGGTTTTGTGCCCTCAGAGGTAGAGGGTTCCCTCAGGGGAGTTTGACCCCCAGAGCAGCATCCTTGGTCACCGCAAGAGTCAGCGCAAGCAGAAGGGCACCACCTGCAGGCCATGGGGAAAAGGGGGACTCTTCCCCAGACAAGACTGGAGACTCCCCTTCTGGCCCCAGGAGCCCTTTCTGGATGGCCCTCACTTGCCCCACAAATGGGCCAAGACATCTGTTCCTCCCCCTCAGGCAGCAGTTGAAGAGAGAGTCACTCCCACTCCTGATCCCTGCAGGTCTCAGGAGGCAGTGGGGGGACTAGGGAACTGGCTGAACTGGGGTCCTCCCAGTCCAGCCCAGACAAGAAAGAGAGGGAGCTGTTCTCTGCTGAGGGTCTCCTGCCTTTCTTCCAAGGCTTCCTGGGGGCTGCCATGTGAGGAGAACCTGAGCTTACAGGGTTAAACAGCTCAGAGTGTATGCCCTGCCTACTGTTGGGAGGGGGGAACTTCTGCGTCATTTCCGAGAGCCTCAAGCCTTTGTTCTCTCTCTCCTTTCGCTTTTGAGGAGAGTGGACGTGTTTTCACGATGCTGTTCGCTGTGATAGATAATGGATAGTCTGCTGTAAATAAAACTGCTTTTAGCTGCTAAGATCCTGAGTGGACTTTATTTAAGCACACTGAAGCATGCACTGGAGTTTTTGCAGCTTTCTCTTGCCGCTGTTGATCTCTGCTTTGCTCAGAGCATCGGAATGTGGACTTTGGAATGCAGAGGCCTGGCCGGCAAGAGCTGTGCAGCCAAAGCGGGCCGGACGCCAGGCTTATCTGAGCAATAAATCAATCTGCTTCAGAGGTTATGGTAGACAGTTACTGCAATTAGAGGAAGCTGCTTTGAAGCCTGAAGTGCTGTGTGCTTAAAAAGGCTGAGAAAGTTGAGAAGCTGCTGTTTTTGCTGCTGGAAGAAAAAAGTCCTGCTTTGAGGCTTTGCCTGGGAGAAAGCAGGGAGACTGGCTGCATACTGTGTGCTGCAAAGAGCCACTGGAGGCCTCTCCGTTGAAGCTGGCTGGTACGCGTGAGTACTTCAAAGCCCCAATGGGAGCACTGGGGGAGGAGATGGCTGAGCTCCAGGACTTTTATGATGTCCCGTTTGAAAAGCTCACAACCCAGTCCTGGGATATCTGGGTTAGAAGAGTAAGGGGGTGGTTTTTGGCCACAGGGCTCTGGAGTATAGCCCAGAAGGAGCCGGCCCCACCCATGCCAGTTGCTGCTGAAGATGGCGCAGCAGACCTGGAGGCTGTTTTGCTGGAAGATAGAGAGCAGAGAATGCAAAGAGAGCTCTGCATGTTGAGAGCAAGCGTGGACGCTATGCTGTTGCCCCACCTGGAGGGTGTTGAGTCGGCTCAGGCCGCCTGGCAGGTGCTGAGGAGTCTATGTGAAAGCTCAGCAGGAGCCCAGGGCCGGGAGGAAGCCGAGAGCAGGGAGGAAGCCGAGAGCCCAGAGGGGGCTGCTGGCCATGTTCCTGAAGTTACAGCTGGGAGTAGCTGCTTTGTTTCCGAGGGGCCGTGTGATGTAGAGGCCCGCGACCAGAGTGCTGGGGAGCATGCAGGCCCAGGCTGTGCACCCAAAGGTGGGGGTGCTGGGAACAAAGGAATGGCTGAAGAGGGAGCTGTGAGAGCTGTTGCTACGCGTCGCCACTGTTATCGCTGTGGCTCCCCCTCCCATCTGGTGAGAGAACGTCCTGTGGAGGCACAGGAACAGCCGAAGGCCGTCTCCCGTAGCAACCAGATAAAGGGCCCTTCTTCAAAGCGTGGGAAAGGCAAGCCAAAGGCAGCTGGCAGAGACACTGAACATAAACATTTGGCAGCCTCTATGGCTGCAGTCAAGAGTTGTCAACAGGATGCTGTGCTGGCTTTTGTCATAGACTCAGGTGCTTCCCATCACCTAGTGCCATCTGCAGGATTCCTGGAGAACTGCACCTCTGTAACTTCTGGGAAGACTGTCAGTTTAGCAGATGGGATTCGACACCCACTCATGCAGACTGGCTCACTGTTTTGTTCTTTCTTACAGGATTCAATCCAGGCTTTTGTTGTTCCAGGACTGTCCTGCGTGTTGCTGTCTGTTAGTGCACTTCTTGCTGAGAACTACAGAGTGTGTTTTGAAAACAGTAAGTGTTTTATTTCTAAGAACGGACAGCACCTAGTCAGTGTTGAATGTAAAGACAGGTTGTTTGTGATAAATGCTTCTTTTGCAGGTCCAGGTGACACGGAGGAGGCTCAAGCACAGTGTGCCAACGTTCCAGTTCATGATTCGTGTGCTCACCTCTGGCACCGACGCATGGCACACGTGTCCTGGGGGTCAGTGATGAAGATCCCAGAGTGTACGCAAGGGTGCAAAATGAAATCGTGCTAAGTTTCTCGATTGCAGAGCGTGCAAGTCTGCAAAGGTGAAAATGTGCACATACCCAAGGTCTGAGAGGGTGACCACTAGGGCTTTTCAGTTAATTCATGCAGATTTGTCTGGTCCGATGTCTGTGAGCAGTATGGGCGGAGCCAAATATGCGCTGGTTCTGATTGATGACCATACGCGGAACTCCTGGACCTTCACGCTCCGACACAAAAATGAAGCTGCGCCGCTAATCGAAGACTGGATTGCGGCTGTGGAACTGCAGTTTTCCACACGGGTGCAAAACTTTCAGAGCGATCGCGGTGGGGAGTTCACCGGGTCTGCACTGCAAAGTTTCTTCCGCAAAAAGGGGATTCAACACAGGTTGACTTCTCCACACAGTCCCCAACAGAATGGGATCACGGAACGCAGTAACAGGACGCTAGGGGAGATGTCCGCAGCTCTTTTGTTTGATGCCGGGCTCCCACAGCGCTTTTGGGGGGAGGCTTGGCGAACGGCCAACTTCATTCTGAACAGGTCGTTCAATTCAGTGGTAGGTGACACACCGTATTTCTTGCTGCACGGAAAGAAACCGAAAGTGCACTACTTCCGCGTTTTTGGCTGTGAGGCTTGGGTCCTCATACCAAAGGCCAAATGCAAGAAAGGTGAACCCAAGTCCGTATGATTTTTTGTGGGTATGAGCCAGAGACCAAGGGGTGGAGGTTTGCGTATCCGTCAGGGAATCAGTCCAGGATTCTGCTCAGCAACAGTGCTGAATTCTGTGAGCAGAGTGGCTGGGCAAGGATACATGGGAACCCTGACATCCTGTCAGAGAGTCTGCTTGACTCTGCCGATGAAGGAGAGGAAGAGGTTGAACCTGCTACTGAGGCTCAGAGTCCAGACCCAGTGCAGGCAGAGGGGAGAACTTCTCCCAAGGCTGTGAAGATCGAGCAACGCAGTGCTCCATCTTCCCCCACAGGTTCGGCTGAGAAGTCCAGAAGGCGCAGTAAGTCAGAGGGGGAGCTCTCTGATGCCAAGGACGTTCTGGCTGGCCCCAGTGGGCCAGAGGGGGTTCCTGTAGTGCTGCGTCGGTCAACTTGGACGACCAAGGGGAAACCTCCTGAAAGGTTTACCGTCACTAGCGTGTGGGTCGGAATGGCACAGTGTGAACCCGAGAGTTTTGAGGATGTTCAGAAACTGCCTCAGGAAGAAGCCAGAAAATGGCATGAGGCGATGCAGACGGAGATGAGCTCAATGGAGTCTCTAGGTGTGTTCTCCCTCACGAAGTTGCCGGTGGGTGAACAGACAGTGGGTAGCCGCTGGGTTTACCATCTTAAGCCCACAGTGACAGGAGAACCGCAGTATAAGGCCAGATTAGTGGCGAGAGGATTCACGCAGCGCAGGGGGTTGCATTATACGGAAGTTTATGCTCCCACCTCTAGGAGTGAATCTCTACGCTTGGTCTTGGCCGTAGCTGCACAAAGAGGTTTGCTGGTGCATCATTTTGATGTGGATGTTGCTTACTTGAACTCAGACCTCCAGGAGGATTTGTACATGCTTCCTCCTTCAGGGTTTGAGGGCAATGAGCAAGGTACTGTGTGGAAACTTCACAAGTCAATTTACGGCCTGAAGCAATCGGCCAGGAATTGGAACTTGTGCCTGAATGAAGCTTTGGAGAAGCTAGGTTTCAGGAAGAGTCTTGCTGACAGTTGCCTGTTCCTTAGAGGATCAGGAGACTCACAGGAACTGGTGTTATTTTACGTTGATGACATCATCCATGTTGGAAAGGCAGACAAACAGGTGCAGAAGTTTGCCAAAGAGCTTGGGAAACGGTTTCAGCTCAAGGACCTGGGTGCAGTAAAGATCTACCTAGGCGTCCAGATAGCGAGAACTGAGGATGGTAGCTTCTTGCTCAGTCAGAAAGGCAAGATTGAGCAGTTGCTTGAGAAGTTCAGAATGTCCGATTGTGCAGGAGTTCGGACACCCATGGAGACGAACTTCGTGAAAGATAGCCAGCAAGCAGAAAGTGCTGAGTTTGAGAATGCTGAGCTCTTTCAGTCAAGTCTAGGTAGTCTGTTGTATCTGTCCCAATGGAGCAGACCAGACATTGCCTTTGCTACCAACCTGCTAAGTAGGGAAGCGTCAAAGCCCAGTGTGAGTGCTTGGCACGGTATCAAGCGGGTACTGCGCTACCTGCAGCATACCAAAGACTTCTGTCTTAAGCTGCCAGCTGAAGGTGAGGCGAAGCTCACATGCTATGCGGACAGTGACTGGGCAAATTCGCAGGACCGCAAGTCTGTGTCTGGGTTGGTGGTAAAATTTGGGAAGTCACTAGTTGGGTGGAAGTCCCGGAAGCAAAGTCTCATTGCGCTGTCTACTACTGAGGCTGAATTCAGTGCACTGTCAGATTTGTGCCGGGAACTAGAGTTCTATAGATGCTTGGTGCAAGAGATCTATGGGGATTGTAGCTTGCCCATCACGGTTTGGGAGGACAATCAACCTTGTTTGAAATTGGCTGAATCTGCGCAATTTAAGGCCAGAACCAAGCATCTGGACATACGTTTCCAAAATGTGTGTCAGAGTGTTCAGTCAGGTTTAATACGACTGAAGTACTGTGCCAGTCACAGTAACCTGGCCGATGGATTTACCAAACCTTTAAGCTTCCAGCGTCATGGGGAGTTTTGTGGTGGTTTGGAGTTGGGGGTAAGTTCTGTACTTACTTTCCCCACAGTAGCGCAGAGCGAGAGGGGGTGTGAGGAGAACCTGAGCCTACAGGGTTAAACAGCTCAGAGTGTACGCCCTGCCTACTGTTGGGAGGGGGGAACTTCTGCATCATTTCCGAGAGCCTCAAGCCTTTGTTCTCTCTCTACTTTCGCTTTTGAGGAGAGTGGACGTGTTTTCACGATGCTGTTCGCTGTGATAGATAATGGATAGTCTGCTGTAAGTAAAACTGCTTTTAGCTGCTAAGATCCTGAGTGGACTTTATTTAAGCACACTGAAGCATGCACTGGAGTTTTTGCAGCTTTCTCTTGCCGCTGTTGATCTCTGCTTTGCTCAGAGCATCGGAATGTGGACTTTGGAATGCAGAGGCCTGGCCGGCAAGAGCTGTGCAGCCGAAGCGGGCCGGACGCCAGGCTTATCTGAGCAATAAATCAATCTGCTTCAGATGCCATGGCCAGAGGAGGAGAGAGGCCCCCCACCCTGAATCCCCTGCAGGGCCCTGGGGGGCAGGCAGATCTCTTGCTCTTGCCATGGCAAAGCATGTCTCAGTTTCCTTCCCCAAGGCTTTGGATGAACCTTGGGGTGCAGAAGGAGGAACCCCAAATGGAGCTCAGGCTCCTGGCAAGTGGGGAAAGGAACATGAAATGGCGCTTTCCAGATGAGTCTCAATACAATACGATAATCTTTATTGTCATTGTCCCATACAGAATGAAATTGAAAAAATGTACATCAGACATTCAAAAACCAACAAGCCTGCTATCCCAACCTGGTTAGCCCCCCTAAAAACTCTGATACCCCATAATTAAATACCATATACTCCCATAGAGACTCCCTTACACTGCATTTAAAACCAAAATCGCATTTGGATAGAAACTGTTTCTCAGGCGGCTAGTCCTAGTCTTTATAACCCTGTACCTTCTTCCAGAAGGCAGAAGATGAAAGAGATCATTTCCGGGGTGCGCGCTATCCTGCACTATCTCTGCAGCTTTCTTATGTAGCACCTTCTGCAAATGCCTCCAGGGCCATGAGTAGTATGCATGAAAACATCAATGCTAAATTGAGCAGATACCCAGAGGCGGCGCGGATTATTGCAGGGGACTTCACTCACACAGATGTGAGGGAAGCACTCCCAAAATCCCATCAGCACACTGAGTGTGCAATAAGGGGAGAAAATACTCTTGATAAGGTGTATACGAACATTAGACGGGCATATGAGGCGCACCTCGGTGGTTCAGATCATGTGTCCCTGCTTCTGACACCAGTGTACACGCCCCTCAGGAAACAAGGCCAGCTACAAACATGGATGGTTATGGTGTGGCCTGAGGGAGCTTCTCAGCAGTTGCAGGACTGTTTCCAGGAGACCGATTGGAATATGTTCGACCATCAGGATCTAGAAGAAGGAGCAAAAAGGGTTTTCTTTTGTGTGTGTGTGTGTGTGTGTGTTTCTTTGTGGCTGATTAGCTGCTCTCCCTGTGCAAAGGTCAGAGGGGGCAGGGTTTCTGTTGAGTCAGGTGATTAGCTGTGGGAGGAGCTTATCAGAGCTTGCAGGGCAGTGGCGCGCGCCTGGCGGCGTGCGCAGTTTGATCCATCTTTTAGATTTAGGGGAGCTAGTCTCAAACGTTTGTTGGGGGAGACCTAGGTTTTTTTTGTGGGGCAAGTTATTTGTCCTGTCTTCACGCTTTTTATGATGGAGGACCGCTGTAGCCACCCCCAACGACACGTTCTCAAGATGGAGGGGGAGGGAACAGCTGCAGTCGCCTGCCGTTCCTGCGCAATGTTTGCCATCTTGCCAAAGGTTGCAGGCAGCTTTACCTGCAGCAATTGCATGTTGATTGCCCTCTTAAAAGACAAAGTCCAGCAACTGGAGGAACGTGTAGCTACGCTCCAAAGAATTAGAGAGCTGGAGCTCTTCTTGGAAGCAACAGAGCACACCATCTCCACCAAGGAGGAGACAGGGGACTCCCCTGAGAAGGAGGCTAGTTCACCAACACAGGAGCCAGATATATGGAGAAACGTGACTCAAAGAAGTAGGAGGCCCAGGGTTCGCTCTGATTGTTTAGAAATACACAATCGCTTTGAGGTCCTCTCCCCTAGCATGGAAGACGAAGAGCAAACTCCATTTGAGGGTCTGTCCCTCATTACAGTCGATCAGGTATATGAAGACGAGCAGCAAAGTCAGTCCTCAGGGATTGTGCAGGCGACCTTGGAACGGACAGCTCACGGAAGAACCCCGACCAAACCTAAGAGGAGGCGTGTAGTGGTGATAGGGGATTCCCTACTGAGGGGAACAGAAGCAGTGATTTGTGGGCCTGACAAGATGTCTCGGGAAGTGTGCTGCCTCCCCGGGGCTAAGATCCAAGATGTAACTGAACGACTGCAAGGAATCATAAAACCCACTGACAAATACCCCTTCCTCTTGGTTCATGTGGGAACCAATGACACTGCAAGCAATAGCCTCCAGAAGATCAAAAGAGACTACGAGGCTCTGGGCAGGAAATTGAAGCAATTAAATGCACAAATTGTCATCTCTTTTTTTTTTAAATGATATTTATTAAAATTTCAGAAACAAAAAAATTACAGTTAAAAATAAAAAAGACAAGGAAAAATATAGAAAAAAAAGAAAAAAACATACAAAATACAAAGTATGGGGGGGGGATAGAAAACACACTTAAAAACAAATTAGTCCTTCCGTATCTTACATTTCATTTCCTTGCTTTCCTGACCTCCTCTCACCTCCCTTTTTTGTATTCCAGTTCAATTGGTTAATTCAGCAATTCCTTTCCCTCTTTGTTTTTGTCTTAGTCCTTTAACTTAATATATTATAGCTTTAGATTCTCACCTATTAACAATCCATTTTTACATACACCTTTATGACATTGCTACTAAAACCACTTAACTTCATTCTAACATCATTCTAACATTCATTAATTTTACAATATTTCTGTAAGTAATCTTTAAATTTCTTCCAATCTTCTTCCACTGACTCTTCTCCCTGGTCTCGGATTCTGCCAGTCATTTCCGCCAATTCCATGTAGTCCATCACCTTCATCTGCCATTCTTCCAGAGTGGGTAGATCTTGTGTCTTCCAATACTTTGCAATAAGTATTCTTGCTGCTGTTGTAGCATACATAAAGAAAGTTCTGTCCTTCTTTGGCACCAATTGGCCGACCACGCCCAGGAGAAAGGCCTCTGGTTTCTTCAGGAAGGTATATTTAAATACCCTTTTCATTTCATTATAAATCATCTCCCAGAAAGCCTTAATCCTTGGGCACGTCCACCAAAGGTGAAAGAATGTACCTTCAGTTTCTTTACATTTCCAACATTTATTGTCGGGCAAATGATAGATTTTAGCAAGCTTGACTGGTGTCATGTACCACCTGTATATCATTTTCATAATATTCTCTCTTAAGGCATTACATGCCGTGAACTTCATACCTGTGGTGCATAACTGTTCCCAGTCAGCGAACATAATGTTGTGTCCAACATCTTGTGCCCATTTAATCATAGCAGATTTCACCGTTTCATCCTGTGTATTCCATTTCAACAGCAAGTTATACATCCTTGACGAAGTCTTAGTTTTGGGTTCTAACAGTTCTGTTTCTAATTTTGATTTTTCCACCTGGAAGCCAATTTTCTTGTCCAAATTGTATGCCTCCATTATCTGATAATAATGAAGCCAGTCTCGCACTTTGTTTTTTAATTTCTCAAAACTCTGCAATTTCAGTCTATCTCCCTCTTGTTCCAAAATTTCCCAATATTTCGGCCATTTGACCTCCATATTGAGCTTTTTCTGAGCCTTTGCTTCCATCGGTGACAGCCACCTTGGGGTTTTATTTTCCAGTAGGTCCTTATATCTTATCCAGACGTTGAACAATGCTTTCCTGAAAATATGGTTTTTAAATGCTTTATGTGCTTTGACCTTATCATACCACAAGTATGCATGCCATCCAAATACATTATTAAAACCTTCTAGATCCAAAATGTCTGCGTTTTCAAGAAGCAGCCATTCTTTCAACCAGCAAAAAGCTGCTGATTCATAATAAAGTTTAAGGTCTGGCAGGGCAAATCCACCTCTTTCCTTTGCATCTGTTAATATTTTAAATTTTATTCTAGGCTTCTTGCCCTGCCAGATAAATCTAGAGATATCTCTCTGCCACTTCTTGAAACAGTCCATTTTGTCCAAAATTTGCAATGTTTGAAACAGAAACAACATTCTAGGCAATACATTCATTTTTACCGCAGCAATACGGCCCAGCAGTGAAAGCTTCAAATTTGACCAAATTTCTAAATCTTTTTTCACTTCAGCCCAACATTTTTCATAGTTATCTTTAAATAAATTCCCATTTTTTGCTGTCAAGTTGATCCCCAAGTATTTAACTTTCTTAACCACTGTTAAACCTGTCTCATTCTGAAACCTCTCTCTCTCTATTGGTGTTAAATTTTTCTCTAAGACCTTTGTTTTTAACTTATTCAGTTTAAATCCTGCAACCTGACCAAATTCGTGAATCACTTCCAAAACCCTTTTAGTACTAGATTCTGGCTCCTGTAACGTCAATACTAAGTCATCTGCAAATGCTCTCAACTTGTACTGTTTAGCTCCGACTTGTATACCTTTAACCAACTGGTCCCTTCTAATCATATTCAGCAGAACCTCCAGGACCGATATAAAAAGCAATGGGGAGATTGGGCAACCTTGTCGTGTCCCTTTTTCTATCTTAAATTCTTCCGTCACCACATTATTTACAATTAATTTAGCCTTTTGTTCTGAATAAATTGCACTTATACCGTTTTCAAAACCTTGGCCTACCCCCATCTCCTGTAGGTTCTTCTTCATAAAACTCCAAGAAATGTTGTCAAAGCTTTCTCCGCGTCCACAAATATCAAAACTGCCTTAGTATTTATGTTCACTTGTAATTTTTCTAAAATATTGATTATGTTTCTCACATTATCAGATAGATGTCTACCCGGGAGAAAGCCTGCTTGGTCTTTATGTATCTCTTCCACTAGCACTCTTTTTAGTCTTTTAGCCAAAATGTCTGCAAAGATTTTGTAATCCACATTGAGCAGTGATATGGGGCGGTAGTTCTTAAGCTGGGTGTTTTCAGTCTCTGTTTTCGGTACAAGTGTAATATACGCTTCTTTCCATGACTCTGGTGCCCTTTTTCCACCCATTATTTCGTTACAGACTTCTTTTAAAGGTTGTACTAGCCATTCTTTTAAAGATCTGTAGTATCTAGAAGTCAGTCCATCCGGTCCTGGAGATTTACCTAGTTGCATATTCTGAATGGCACCTTCTACCTCCTGTTCAGTTATTTTATAGTTCAACATTAATTTATTTTCTTGAGAGATTTTTTGTAATCCATTTGTTTTCAAAAATTGGTCTAGTGCCTGAGCCAAAACACTCTTCGGATGCCATTCCTTTGGGTTTAGATTGTACCAATGCAGCTCCTGTTGGAGGGCCAGATGTTGATGCTCTTCGCTGCAGCCCAGCGTCTGTGCGAAACACTCTACCAGACCTCGTTGCTTTTTCCTGAAGCAAATCTATTTTCTCTTTTCCATTTCCCATAACAGTCTAGATAATACTCAAGGTCAGTCCCACGATCAGAGTTTGTTATGAAGTGGAAAATTCCCCTGGCCCAGTTGTTATTGTAACAATCTCAAACTTCCTCTAGGGGGACACAGTAACAGGCAACAGTTGTTACCTTAAAATAAATATCCTTTTTCTTTTAATCCCCCAGCTCACAAAATAGACGACAGTTTTAATTTCAATTATTTTCCAGTTACTTTGAAACCAGGGAAAGCCAGCCAGAGATATTGTATCTCACTTGTATCAGACTTGCAGAGTTAGCTGTCAAAAAGTACTTTCACCAACAGCGCATATCACAGTACGGCATTCTATTTTTCATTGGCAGTCCGTTCCCAGGTTTAAGCGGTGGATTCTTAGCTTCCTTTTCTCTCTTTTTACAGGAAAATACAGTTCAAACCTTTCCCCCCTCCTCTCCTGCAGTCAAGGGGGGAAATCGCTTGTTTTAGATGATAGAATTATAGTCTTCTTCAAGCGTCTTTCAAGGTTTTAGCTTACAAGTTGATTGCTTTCCTCTATTTACAAAGAACGGAAGGCAGACTTCCTGTTTATGCCTCTCCGCTTCGGTATCCAATTACTTCTTTTTTTTCTCCTTTATTTCCCAAATTAACCTACTCACGGGTCGTTGTTTTGTAGCCAAATTGTCACAGGAAAAAGGTAGCGCTCTCCGGTAACGGCTGTGCGGCTTCGCTCCACGGAAGAAGCAGTTGATTCACAGCACCGCGCCGCTTCCCCGCTTCACTCCGGAGCCCGTAGTCGGGCTCCTTTGCAAGTTGGGGGGGCGCAAAAGGTGCCCGCCGAGTCCCATGGTCACAGGCTTCACCCGCCTGTGATTTTTGAAGGGTCCCCGCTTCGCCGTAGTGGTGCAGACCCGATTCCCGCAGAGCCGGCCCCCTCCGAATCAGAGGGAATCCGCCATTACCGATGGCGCCACCCCGGAAGTCCACAAATTGTCATCTCATCTGTCCTCCCAGTTGAACGACGTGGCCCAGGGAGGGAGGGAAAAATAGTGGAAGTGAACAGCTGGTTTCGCAAATGGTGTAAACAGGAACGGTTTGGATTCTTAGATCACGGACTGCAGTTTCTTGAAGATGGACTACTGGCAAGCGATGGGCTGCACCTCACAACGGCTGGGAGAAATGTTTTGCCAAAAATCTCAGAAACCTCATCAGGAGGGCTTTAAACTGACTAATGTGGGGGAGGGAGACAGTGCTCCTGAAGGTAGGAGTCTATCAATTGATGAAGATGATCATCCAAATGTCATAGACCAAATGGAGCAAACAGCACGCAGACCTAGTGGTGGGAGGAAAAAATCCTTAAATAAGAGTCACGGGGATATGATTAATGGACTTCAATGTCTGTACACTAATGCGCAAAGCATGGGAAATAAACAAGATGAGCTTGAGCTCTTGGTACAGCAAACTAAATATGACATAATAGGCATCACTGAAACCTGGTGGGATAAGTCCCACGATTGGAATGTAATAATGGGGGGATACAATCTATTTCAGAGAAACAGACCAGACAAGAAAGGAGGAGGAGTGGCGTTATATGTCAGGGATGTGTATACCTGTGAAGAGATCCAAGATTTAGAACCTCAAAGCCAGAGTGAGAACATTTGGGTCAAAATCAAGGGAGAGAAGAATAACAGTGACCTCATTGTGGGAGTTTACTATAGATCCCCAAGCCAAACGGAGGACATAGATGATGCCTTCCTGGAACAGATGGCCAAGCATGCAAAAGGAAGGGAGATAGTAGTAATGGGGACTTCAATTACCCGGATATTTGTTGGATGTCAAACTCAGCCAAGAGCATAAGGTCAAACAGATTCCTCACTGGCCTTGCAGACAACTTCATTGTCCAGAAAGTGGGAGAAGCAACAAGAGGAACAGCCATTTTAGATCTGGTCCTAACCAATGTTGATGACCTGGTTAGTGGGGTAGAAGTGGAAGGATCATTAGGCGTGAGTGATCATGCTCTTCTGAAGTTTACTATACAGCGGAAAGGAGCAGCCAAGCATACTTGGACTCAATTTCTTGACTTTAAGAAAGCCGACTTCATAAAACTTAGGGAAGTGCTGGGTGAGATCCCATGGACAGTAATACTAAAAGGAAAGGGAGTTCATGATGGCTGGGAGTTTGTTAAGAGGGACATAGTAAAAGCACAACGTCAGGCAATACCAATGAGACGGAAACATGGAAGGTGCCTAAAGAAGCCAGGGTGGCTATCTAAAGAACTTTTAACTGAGTTAAGATTTAAAAAGGATGTGTACAAAAATGGAAAAGGGGAAACCACCAAAGAGGAATTCAAACAAATAGCCAGCACGTGTAGACACAAAGTCAGAAAAGCTAAAGCACAGAATGAACTCAGGCTGGCTAGAGAGGTTAAAAGCAACAAAAAGGCTTTTATGGGTATGTTCAGTAGCAAAAGGAAGAACAAAGAAACAGTGGGGTCACTCAGAGGAGAAGATGGTGAAATGCAAACAGGGGACACAGAAAGGGCTGAACTCCTCAATGCCTTCTTTGCCTCAGTCTTCTCCGATAAAGAAAACAATGCCCGACCTGAAGAATTTGGAGCAAATGATTCAGCAAAGGAAACACAGCCCAGAATAACTAAGGAGATAGTACAAGAATACTTGGCTAGTTTAGATGTATTCAAGTCTCCAGGGCCAGATGAACTGCATCCAAGAGTATTAAAAGAACTGGCAGATGTGATCTCAGAACCACTGGCAGTCATCTTTGAGAATTCCTGGAGAACAGGCGAAGTCCCGGCAGACTGGAGGAGGCCAAATGTTGTCCCTATTTTCAAAAAGGGGAAAAGAGAGGACCCAAATAATTACCGCCCAGTCAGTCTGACATCAATACCAGGGAAGATTCTGGAGCAGATCATTAAGCAAACAGTCTGTGAGCACCTAGAAAGGAATGCTGTGATCACCAATAGTCAGCATGGATTTCTGAAAAATAATTCATGTCAAACTAACCTGATCTCGTTTTTTGACAGAATTACAAGCCTGGTAGATGAAGGGAACGCAGTGGATGTAGCCTACCTTGATTTCAGCAAGGCATTTGACAAGGTGCCCCATGATATTCTTGTAAAGAAGCTGGTAAAATGCGGTCTTGACTATGCTACCACTCAGTGGATTTGTAACTGGCTGACTGACCGAACCCAAAGAGTGCTCATCAGTGGTTCCTCTTCATCCTGGAGAAGAGTGACTAGTGGGGTGCCACAGGGTTCTGTCTTGGGCCCGGTCTTATTCAACATCTTTATCAACAACTTGGATGATGGACTCAAGGGCATCCTGATCAAATTTGCAGATGACACCAAACTGGGAGGGTGGCTAACACCCCAGAGGACAGGATCACACTTCAAAACGACCTTGACAGATTAGAGAACTGGGCCAAAACAAACAAGATGAACTTTAACAGGGAGAAATGTAAAGTATTGCACTTGGGCAAAAAAATGAGAGGCACAAATACAAGATGGGGGACACCTGGCTTGAGAGCAGTACATGTGGAAAGGATCTAGGAGTCTTGGTTGACCACAAACTTGACATGAGCCAACAGTGTGACGCGGCAGCTAAAAAAGCCAATGCAATTCTGGGCTTCCTCAATAGGAGTATAGCATCTAGATCAAGGGAAGTAATAGTGCCACTGAATTCTGCTCTGGTCAGACCTCACCTGGAGTACTGTGTCCAGTTCTGGGCACCACAGTTCAGGAAGGACACTGACAAACTGGAACGTGTCCAGAGGAGGGCAACCAAAATGGTCAAAGGCCTGGAAACGATGCCTTATGAGGAACGGCTAAGGGAGCTGGGCATGTTTAGCCTGGAGAAGAGGAGGTTAAGGGGTGATATGATAGCCATGTTCAAATATATCAAAGGATGTCACATAGAGGAGGGAAAAAGGTTGTTTTCTGCTGCTCCAGAGAAGCGGACACGGAGCAATGGATCCAAACTACAAGAAAGAAGATTCCACCTAAACATTAGGAAGAACTTCCTGACAGTAAGAGCTGTTCGACCGTGGAATTTGCTGCCAAGGAGTGTGGTGGAGTCTCCTTCTTTGGAGGTCTTTAAGCAGAGGCTTGACAACCATATGTCAGGAGTGCTCTGATGGTGTTTCCTGCTTGGCAGGGGGTTGGACTCGGCCCTTGTGGTCTCTTCCAACTCTATGATTCTATGATTCTATACCCCTGCCAAAAAACCCAAAGATAGTCTGAATGATTTTTGCCCTGTGGCATTGACACCCATTATAATGAAATGTTTTGAAAAAGCAAAGAGATCCACGGAGGATGCTGTGGAAATGGCATTACATGCTGTCCTGACTCATTTGGAGAAGAAAGGGAACTATGCGAGATTCTTATTTGTAGACTTTAGTTCTGCATTTAATACTATTCCCACGTCTCTGCGGATCTCATGAACTCCGGAAACGGTGAACAACACAAGGTATGATCTCGTTTGAGGAAAGGGAATTAAGATGCTTGTTTCCCCATCCCCAGTGGATTAAAATGTCCAAAGATTAGGAAAAGAAGAAAGAAGAGGAAGCAGGATTGGATGAACATTATAAGAGACCATAATTTTGGATTGTGACTTGGCTGAGATTTGTTGGAACAGTTTTTCAAAGGCTTTATAGAAACTGGACCTAGAAGCTGGAGAAATACTAATTTGGATTATTAGACGATCATTATAAGAGTCATATTGCACTGTCTGAGTTGGTTAAGATTTGAAAGCTGGGCTAGGGAGGGAGACGAAGGGAATGTGTCATCTTGGTGAAGAGGAGAAGAAGAGGAGTTTGGATTTGATATCCCGCTTTATCACTACCCGAAGGAGTCTCCAAGCGGCCAACATTCTCCTTTCCCTTCCTCCCCCACAACAAACACTCTGTGAGGTGAGTGGGGCTGAGAGACTTCAGAGAAGTGTGACAGGCCCAAGGTCACCCAGCAGCTGCATGTGGAGGAACAGAGACGAGCACCCGGTTCCCCAGATTACGAATCTACCGCTCTTAACCACTACACCACTGTATGCTAAATACAGCTGGGTTTATTCTGGAGTGCAAATTATGAATAATTGTTGCTACAGATGATTTGCAGATGGAGATGGGAGTTTTCTTTTCGGTGCCTGCCCTGTGGAACACCCTCCCAGCACATGTCAAAGGAAAAAACAACTACCAGACTTTAAGAAGACATCTGAAGGCAGCCCTGTTTAGGGAAGCTTTTAATATTTGATGCATTACTGTATTTTAATATTTTGTTGGAAGCTGCCCAGAGTGACTGGGGAAACCCAGCCAGATGGGAAGGGTATCAATAAATCATCATCATCATCTATTTTTTGTATTTTATATTAAGATTCCTTTATTTTGAATTTAGGAGGACACACATAGGAAGAGGAGAGTTGGAGGTGCGAGGGACCTGCAAGGAACGCAGGGAAGGATCTCTCAGGGTGGGATACGGGAAGAAGAGGGGTCACGCAGGGAGAAGTGGGGAGCCTGTCTTTCAATGGGTTGACGAATGATATCATATATATGATACAAATGTCATAAACAGTATTTTTCGTTTATATCCGCCCCATTCTCTTTTCTATACAATTGTATTTTGTAAGGATTGTTTAATATTTTTTGTTTTATTTCTCTTTTTTGGTTTCCCCTCTGTATGAATTCTTTGATGGCAAGTGAGATGGGAGCTCTGACTGAAGCTCTTCCCGCATTCGAAGCACTGATAGGGTTTCTCTCCTGTATGAGTTCTTTGATGGGAAGTGAGATTCTGCCTGAGACTGAAGCTCTTTCCACATTCCAGACAATGATAGGGTTTGTCCCCGGTATGAATTCTGTGATGGGAAGTGAGACTATCCTTCCGATTGAAGCTCTTTCCACATTCCATGCACTGATAGGGTTTCTCCCCTGTATGAGTTCTTTGATGGGAAGTGAGATTCACCTTCTGACGAAAGCTCTTTCCACATTCAAAGCACTGATAGGGTTTCTCCCCTTTATGAGTTCTTTGATGCAAAGTGAGCTTTGTCCCCTCCCTGAAGCTCTTCCCACATTCGAAGCACTGATAGGGTTTCTCTCCTGTATGAATTCTGTGATGGGAAGTGAGATCACCACTCTGACGAAAGCTCTTTCCACATTCCAGACAATGATAGGGTTTGTCCCCGGTATGAATTCTTTGATGGGAAGTGAGATGGGTGCTTTGACTGAAGCTCTTTCCACATTCCAAGCACTGATAGGGTTTTTCTCCTGTATGAATTCTGCGATGGGAAGTGAGACTGGAGCTATCAGTGAAGCTCTTTCCACATTCCAAGCACTGATAGGGTTTCTCCCCTGTATGAATTCTTTGATGGGAAGTGAGATTCACCTTCCGACTGAAGCTCTTTCCACATTCCAAACACTGATAGGGTTTCTCCCCTGTATGAGTTCTTTGATGCAAAGTGAGCTTGGCCCCCTCCCTGAAGCTCTTCCCGCATTCGAAGCACTGATAGGGTTTTTCTCCTGTATGAGTTCTTTGATGGGAAGTGAGATTCTGCCTGAGACTGAAGCTCTTTCCACATTCCAGACAATGATAGGGTTTCTCCCCGGTATGAATTCTTTGATGGGAAATGAGATGTGCGCTTTGATTAAAGCTCTTCCCACATTCCATGCACTGATAGGGTTTCTCCCCTGTATGAATTCTGCAATGGGAAGTGAGATTGTGCCTGTGACTGAAGCTCTTTCCGCATTCCAAGCACAGATAGCGTTTTTCTCCTGTATGCGTTCTTTGATGGGAAGTGAGATTGTGCCTGAGACTGAAGCTCTTCCCACATTCCAAGCACTGATAGGGTTTCTCCCTGCTCTGTCCTCTTTTGTGTGCAGTGAGGCTATCCCTCTGAACGAAGCTCTTTCTTTGACGGGAGGTGGAATGGGAGCTCTGACCAATGTTCTCTCCACACTCTGAATGTTTATTTGACTTCTCCGCTATGTGGATTCTGTTGTGCTCCCCCTTGTTCTTCCCTTCCAGTTCATCTCCATCTGCAATGAAGAGAGAAGCGAATTAGAGCCTCAGAAAAAATGGAGCTCCAGATCATTGAACCAAGTTAATTAATGCTTGTGATAGAGGAAGAACTAAAAATAGTTAGATGTGGGGCCTCTCTATAGTTTTCACTGCCTTTGTTGGCCGGTATTTACTGACATATTGCTTGGCTTTTATCTGGAATGGATTTTGTTCTTGCTCAATCCTGGAATCCACTCCATCTCCAAGGTCAGTCATCTCTGGTCAATCAAATGCAAACAGAAGCAAAAACAACACGCCTGACAGAATTTACATCAACTTCCCTAAAAACTCTGAAGCCGGCATTTAAGAAGGCCTGGGTGGTTCAGAGAAGCCTGGTCACTGTTTTAAAAGGCATGACTAGACGCAGAACATTCACAGAGGAAACAGTTGATATCCCTCCATTCTGGGTTCACGGTGGGGGATATTAGAATCCCAGATGCTGTTGGTCTCCAGCCAAAGAGTTGAAGTTCATCACATACAGGTATGTATGGAACATCCACGTCTCGTCTGTGAAACAAACAGCAACACCTTCACCTGAACACTCCCCATCAGCTGCTGCCTCAATCTAGTCGGTCTAAATTTAAATTTATACGTAAATCGCTTTCTTCACTTTGAACTCCCCTCCCATGTCCATGAAGAGACTGTATTTTTCATTAGCAACAGAAGAGGAAAAGTGACTATAACTCAGTTCAAACCAATTCATGAACCCAGAACTCATACACCGACCACTAATGATGAACCATATGTTACTAGATATTCCTGCAAATTTATTCTGCTATTTTTGATATGCAAATGGCATGCGAAGACTTAGTCTTCATATTTGTATCATTTATTAGTCCTATGATCCTTGTTTTTAAAAGCAAATAAGAAGTTATTCCAAAAAGAAAAAGACAGCACACAGAGGCCCCATCTGCATTCAAACTGCAAAGCAGGATCAGTGAGTTTTCTGACACTGGCAGGGCATTCAGATCACAGAACTGGTTTTAGACATTTAGAGCTGCCAATTCATCGTGTCGGGCAGGGAGCTGTGATCTATTCCTGGCTCAAATTGCCTGCAGATGACAAAGGCGCAGGCAGGCAGGCAGGCAGGCAGGCAGGTGGGGGAGCCCAAAAAGGTCTCCCCTTCTCCATTTCCATCCGCCTGCCTCCCCCCCCACCCCAATTCCTCTCTGGCTCCATCCATCCAGGTACCCATCTCCCCTCCCCTGGGACTCACCAGATCTCTCGGAGGTCCTTGGGAGGGAACGCTCAGAGGTTGAGAGGAGGGACGCAGGAGACAACCTGACCAGGTCATCCGTCCATCTTCCCCCTTCCATTCTCACTAGGTTTGCAGAATCCGTCCCTTTTATCTTTCCTGAGGAGACAAGGAGCCAGAACGAGCTGGAGGGTCCTGGGAGAGAGGAAGAAGGAAAGGCAGCCTCAGAGGCCCTGCAGTGATTCTCCTGCCCCTGGAGAAGCACAAATGGGGCAGCCCCTTCCCAACAGAAGCCCCATTTCTATACCTCTCCAGTGGTTCCAAAAAATCAGGTAGGCTACTTGCATGGCAATTAAAGAAAAAATAAGAAGAGAGAATAATAGAGAAATGAAAAATAATAGAAGATCCTAAAGAAATATGCAAAGAAAAATTAAATTACTATAGAAAGTTTTACCGTGCAAAAGAAGAAGACCAAGAGGAAATGGAAAGATATGTAGCACAAAATGTACTCCCGCCAATAGCAGATTGGAAAATAGAACAACTAAATGTACCAACAGCGATGATGGAGGTGCAGCAATCTCAAAAGCAAAGATAGGAAAGTCTCCAGGTACGGATGGATTACTGGCGGCATTTTATAAGAAGTTAGAAGATATATTATCAGAACCAATGAAACAGTACTGGACCAAATTTTAAAGGAAGGAAGAATACCAAAATCATGGGAAGAAGCATTTATCACACTGATACCCAAACAAGGAGCAGATCCAACACTCATCAAAAATTATAGACCTATATCATTGTTCAATAATGATTATAAAATATATTGAATGAAATAATACACAGAGATCAGGCTGGCTTCTTACCAGGCAGACACATGCACAATAAAATGAGAAACATAATTGATATTTTAGAATCAGATAAAAAAGCCATTTTGTTGCTGATAGACATGGAGAAGGTCTTCGACAACATCTCTTGGAGCTTCATTGTCAGGGAACTGCCATCAGTGCTGGAGGGAGAGAGCAAAAGCCAGAGGGATTCCAGAGAGCGTCCAGGGATCAGGAGAAGCAGCCCATCTTCTGGGGAAGAGAATCAGCGTAGCACTAGTGGAGAAGGGGGGCAGATGGGGGAAGCGGCGAGGCGGTCCCATGACTCCTTGCCTGGGACTAGCGGGGAGAGTAGGGGTCCTCCGTTGCCCACGCCCTCCTTGCGCAGAAGGCTTCCGCGCAGAGAGAGTAGGAGGAGACTAGGCGTCAAAGAGCTTCTTTGCTGGAAGAAGTTTAAGAAACGCCCACTGACGGATTCTGCCAGCGATTGAGTCAGCCACGGGTAAGTGGCTGTCCGGACAGAAAAGGTTCACTTAGGCAACCCAGCCAGGTGTTTGCACCCAGCCGGGGAGATAAGCACCGGCTTACGCACGAGCAACCCCTAGAACCATGACAGCAATCCGTCAGTCCCTGACATTGCTTGTGCGCAGCCCCGGAGAGGCCGCACAATGAGCCAAACAGGGCCGGCTGGAGAGACAGAGCAAGAAGCCATGGTGCGAGGTCTGGTCGAGAGGAACCAAGAGCTGGAGGCACATGTCGCTACCCTGTCAACGCGGCTGGAGGAGAGGCGGGCTCAGGATGCACAGGTCAGAGCCACCCCGATAGGGAGGAAGGTCCCAAGACTACAGTTCTTTCCGAACGGAAATTCAATACGCTTTGGAATTGCAGAAAAATGACTTTGCTGATGACGGGGAGAGGGTGGCTTACATTGTTGGACATCTGCAGGATGGGGCGCGCGAATGGATCAGGCCCTTAATGGCAACGGGGAACGATGCATTGAAAGATCTTAAGAAATTCTACCAGGCAATGGACGCGATGTTCTCCAGCGAGGTTGAGCAAAGCGTGACACGGAGGGAGCTGATGGGGTGCAAGCAGGGGAGCCTGTCCGTCAGAAACTACTGGTCACGTTTTGCGATGTTAGTCCACAAGCTCGGGTGGGATCTGGACTCTGAACCAGTACAAATGCTGTTTGAAGCGGGCTTGGACCCCGAAGTGAAAGACGAGTTGTCCAGAGCGCCCCGCCCGCGGTCGATGGATGAACTCACAAAGACTGTGCTTGCGATCGGTGTACGCCAGGAAGCGTGGGCTCAGGAGAAGCGGGAGATAAGGGCGGAACGTTTCCATGGCAACCGCATTCCTGAGATGCCGAGGGAGCCTTCCCAGGCGGTGTAGCCGATGGAAATTGATGGGGCGTGCGAAGTTTCAAACGCTAGTGAAGGCCGGAAAAGGGAGGGGAAGGAGTGGAAAACTACCAAGAAGTGTTTCCTCTGTCAGCGGCCAGGACATTTTGCAAAGGTCTGTCCTCAACGAAAGGCCTGGCAAGGCATGATGGGGGCTGCAGGCCACGACGAGAAGGGGGAGGAAGGGCCGGTGCAGGGAAACGAGAAAGCCCGGCTGCCAACCAGCAGGGGCAGCAGCCAGGCCAGCGACCAATAGAAGTGCCCTGGCCTGACCCTCCCAAGGCAGCTATAGCCATAGAAGTGGTGCTAGAACTCCCAAATGGGCACCCAGTCAAAGTGGAGGGGCTGCTGCATTCTGGCAGCTTGTGTAATTTCTTCAGCAGAGACTTCGCTCTGGTGTACCAGCTCCACCTGTTGCCACTAGATTTTCCCTTGCAGGTGACCACCATCGATGGCAGGGAACTACTGGGAGGGGAAGTGACACACCAGACACCGCCAATGCCAATGCGGATAAGTGTTTCCAGGCACACGAAAACCATTGCTTTTCACGTGGCCACGCTGGCAGGACCCCCAATAATACTGGGAATGAGCTGGCTGGCAATATATGACTCGGTGGTGTCTTGGCATCAGCGGTCGGTCACCTTTGGGTCAGCTTACTGCTTAGAACACCGTCTGGTAGGGAAGGAACCAAGAAGGACTGTGGCCAGGGTGGCTGGGGCGGCCCTGGAGGAAAAAGGGCAGGTGCCACCACAATATGCTGATTTGAAGGAGGTCTTCATTACCTTGCCCAATGCTTATGGCGAGATGAATTCTCCAGCCTTTGGACCAGTAGAATTCATGCCAAACTCCTGAGCTATGGAATCTCTCCTTTAGATTCCCTAAAATTAGATCAAATCACTGCTCAAAGACTGATCCGCCAAAGACTGGATGACATCGATTTACAGTGAAATTATATGCTGGGGGGAGGTGTTTGTTCGCCCCAGAACATTGGTATCACTTTAACTTACTGCGTTCCATCATACCTCTCCTCCCTTTCGACTGTTGCCCATAGGCTGGCCTTCACCAAAGCGAGGTTTAATGTTTTTCCCTCCAATGTCCTGAGACATAGATTCTCAAAGGGCCAAACCTCCGCCATGTGCGAATGTGATAAGGAGACGCCGGAGTCGCTTCAGCACATTATGTTCACTTGCCCCTTATTCAAGGTGCCACGGGCAAATTTGTTGGGATCAATCATACAGAAACTAGAGGGTACTCCACCAAAATTCCACCTTGCCCAAATCTTGCAGGATAAGGATACCCATACGACCCTGAAAGTGGCTAGGTTCCTGGTCGCTGTCCTTACCCAAAAGCGTTGCCAAGGAGCACCACAAGCTAATTAAGGCGTAGTATGCCATTCCATCTTATAGTAGTTTATTGTTATAGTAGTGTTTTAGCGGCTGTTTTTTCCCATGTGCACAGGCTGTTATTTATGTCTTGTTTTTATCTGTATGGACCTACGGCCGTAATAAATTAAATAAAAATAAGGAGGTCTTCAGCGAGGGAGGCAGACCGACTGCCCCCCCACAGGCCATTTGACTGCCAAATCAACCTGCTTCCAGGGGCTCAGTTACCGGTGGGTAAGCTGTATGCCATGTCCGACCGGGAGATGCAGGAGTTGCGACAGTTTATTGACAAGAACCTGAAGAGGGGTTTCATAAGGGAATCAAAGGCGGTGGGGGGCAGTCCAGTGTTCTTTGTGGACAAAAAAGAGACTAATCAGCCCAGACTAGTCGTGCATTACAGGGCCGTAAACCTGGTGTCAGAACCCGTGACTTTCCCAATGCCCAGGATTGACGATATTTTGACACGTGTGAGGCAAGGGAAGATTTTTACCAAGCTGGACCTCAGGGGGGCATACAATCTGATTAGGATAAGGGAGGGGGACGAATGGAAAACGACCATGTTCACCCCCCTGGGGGCTTTTGAGTACTTAGTCATGCCATTTGGATTACAATCGGGGTCCGCCTGCTTTCAAGCCTTCATGCATCATGTGTTGGGGCCCCTGCTGTACAAGAATTGCGTAGCCTTTTTGGATGACGTCTTAATCTATTCGGACAATGAAAAACAACACGTCAGAGATGTCAGGGAGGTGCTACAGAGATTGAAGAAGCATCAGTTGTGGGTCAAGCTGGGAAAATGCCAATTCCACGCCAGGGAGGTCGAGTTCCTGGGGTACAGGTTGTCAGACAAAGGACTGGCCATGGATCCGGGCAAGGTGAAGGCAGTGCTGGAATGGAAGGCCCCCCAAAACAGAAAGGATGTGCAGAGGTTCCTAGGCTTCAGCAACTTCTACAGGAAGTTCATAAAGAACTTCGCTCACTTGACAGCGCCCATAACGGATTGTCTTAGTAGCAAAAAGAAGTTCGCATGGACAGAGGATGCGCAGCAATCCTTTAAAAAACTGAAGAAGGCGTTCGCCTCGGAGGAGCAGCTCCTGCACGTGGATCCGGAGAAGCCCATGAGACTGAGACGGACGCGTCCGACCGCACGATTGGAGCGGTACTTTTGCAACCCGGGTCCAAGGAGAACTGGAGACCGTGTGCCTTTTTCTCTAGGAAGCTGAGCAAGTCGGAGCAAAACTACACGGTGTATGACCAAGAACTGCTTGCGATCTATGCGGCATTTCGGCAATGGAGACATCTCTTGATAGGGGCGCGGCACAAGATCCAGGTCCGAAGTAACCACAAGAACTTGGAATACTGGCAGACCGCGCGAGTGCTCAACCAGAGACAGATCAGATGGTCCCAGGAGTTCGCCAAGTTTTTCTTCGAGATACGATATGTGCCGGGAGGGGAAAACGTAAGGGCAGATGCACTCTCCAGGAAACCGGAGTACATGGAAGGGGAGGGGCCACCAGAGACCAGGCACGTGTTCCCCGAGGACCGGTGTGTGTGTGGAGGTGCGTGGGTTGGGAAACGAGAACTGGCAGGGCTCACCAGAGACGATGAGTTTGCTCAGACAAAAATCAGGGAGCTCAGGGACAGAAAGGAAGACAATGGAGGGTTTGAGGAAAAGGAAGGGCTACTGTACTATAAGGGGGCGCTGTATGTACCGGGGAGACTTTGAGGGGAAGGTACTTACGACAGCTCCATGACAACCCAACAGCTGGGCACTTTGGACAGCACAAGACCATGCTACTTGTCACCAGTGGTGTAGCGTGGGGGGTGCAGGGGGAGCCGGCCGCACCGGGCGCAACATCTGGGGGTTAGTGTTAGGGGGCGCAAATCCACGGGTTAAGGGGCGCAAATTACTTGCCTTGCCCCGGGTGCTGACAACCCACGCTACGCCACTGCTTGTCACCAGGCAGTTCTGGTGGCCAAAGGTTAGGGAAGACGTACGAGAATATGTACGAGGGTGCGACCAATGCCAGAGGGCAAAGGGGGAAAGGACTGCTCCCACGGGGCTACTGGAACCCTTACCTACACCGGAAAGGCCCTGGGAGGTGGTGTCCATTGATTTTATGACAGATCTGCCCAAGTCAAGGGGAAAGACAGTGGTCATGGTAGTGGTCGATCTACTGACTAAAATGTGCCATTTCATAGCTTGCTCGCATGCAGCAACAGCAGAGGAGACAGCCAGGCTGTTTGTGGACCACATTTTTAGACTGCATGGGGCGCCATTGAGGGTAATCTTGGATCGCGGGAAACAATTTACCTCCCGGTTCTGGCGGAGACTCATGAGCTTGCTACAGGTCGAGGTGAGCTTCTCGACGGCGAGGCACCCAGAAACCAATGGGCAGGCCGAAAGAGCAAACGGTATACTCCAGCAGTACCTACGCTGCTATGTCAGCGAAAGGCAGAACGATTGGGTAGAGAAATTAGCTTTGGCTGAATTTGCGTACAATAATGCCGAACACTTGTCCACAGGAATGAGCCCTTTCATGGCCAATTACGGGTGTCACCCCAGGGCCTTCCCGGGGCGGGGGGAGGAAGGATGGAGTGTACCTGCGGCTGAGCAATTTGTGGAGGAAATGGAGGCCTTACACCAGCAACTCAGGCTGAACTTGGAGCGGGCCAAGGAAGTTTACAAGAGGCAGGCAGGCAGTCGGGAGGGGGAGGCCATACGGGTGGGAGACCGGGTGTGGTTGTCATCCTAAGGGTTGCCCCCTAAAGGGGGGGGGGTGCAAGAAGTTGCAGCCTAGGCGGCTGGGGCCTTTTGAGGTAATACAGCAGGTTAACCTAGTGGCATTTAAACTCAAGTTGCCTGACAGCATGAAGATACATCCGGTGTTCCATAGGTCCCTACTTTCGCCTTACAGGGAGGGGCGGGAATTCCCGGGACGAGAGGGAGGGGTTACCACCCACCCGCGGGTAGAGGAGAGGGAACACTGCAACGAAGCTACGGAAATACTCGATTCAAGGTGGCGAGGTAGCCAGGTAGAGTACTTAGTAGCCTGGGAGGGGGAACCTAGGTCTGAAAACACCTGGGTCCCTGCAGAATCAATCACTGACGGGTATCTGGTGGAAGAGTTTCATGGTTTGTTCCCGAGTAAGCCCAAACCATTAGCTAGATTCTGGGAGGAAGAATTTGGACCCACAGACGACGAAGGGGACTACATTGTGGTTTTTCCTGCCTCCGAAGAGGAGGGAGGGGAGGTGTCCGAGGGAGAAGAATCAGACTGGGAGGTTCAACCAGCGGGAAGAGATCCGAGCGGATGGGAGGCTGGTTTTGAATCCTCAGAAGAGGATGACAGTTCTTTCAGGGGATTCCCCGCATCGTCGGTTGAGGAGAGAGAAGAGGATGTATCGGAAGATCGCGCCAGGGGTGGGGGGGTGGGTCCTGAGGAGGAGGTGGATGTCAGGGAACTGCCATCAGTGCTGGAGGGAGAGAGCAAGCTCCAGAGAGATTCCAGAGAGCGTCCAGGGATCGGGAGAAGCAGCCCATCTTCTGGGGAAGAGAATCAGCGTAGCACCAGTGGAGAAGGGGGGCAGATGGGGGAAGCGGCGAGGTGGTCCCATGACTCCTTGCCTGGGACCAGCGGGGAGAGTAGGGGTCCTCCGTTGCCCACACCCTCCTTGCACAGAAGGCTTCCGCGCAGAGAGAGTAGGAGGAGACTAGGCGTCAAAGAGCTTCTTTGCTGGAAGAAGTTTAAGAAACGCCCACTGACGGATTCTGCCAGCGATTGAGTCAGCCATGGGTAAGTGGCTGTCCGGACAGAAAAGGTTCACTTAGGCAACCCAGCCAGGTGTTTGCACCCAGCCGGGGAGATAAGCACCGGCTTACACACAAGCAACCCCTAAAACCATTACATTCATGAAAAAAAATACAGAAAAAACAGGACTTGGAGAAAATATTATTAGGGGTGTTGAGGCAATATATTGAAATCAGAGAGCCAAATTGATACTAAATCGTGAAATAAGAGAATTAAAATAAAGAAGGGGACCAGGCAAGGCTGCCCCCTTTCGCCTCTACTTTTTATTACAGTACTAGAATTCTTAGCAATGACAACAAGGAGTGACCAAGGCATAAAAGGTCTAACAATGGGGAAGAAGTCGCACAAGATGAAGGCCTTTGCAGACAAATCTAGAAATATCTCTCTGCCACCTGCCAGACAAATCTAGAAATATCTCTCTGCCACCTCTTGAAACAGTCCATTTTGTCCACAATTTGCAATGTTTGAAACAAAAACATTCTAGGCAATACATTCATTTTTACCGCAGCAATACGGCCCAGCAGTGAAAGCTTCAAATTTGACCAAATTTCTAAATCTTTTTTCACTTCAGCCCAACATTTTTCATAGTTATCTTTAAATAAATTCCCATTTTTTGCTGTCAAGTTGATCCCCAAGTATTTAACTTTCTTAACCACTGTTAAACCTGTCTCATTCTGAAACCTCTCTCTCTCTATTGGTGTTAAATTTTTCTCTAAAACCTTAGTTTTTACCTTATTCAATTTAAATCCTGGAACTTGACCAAATTCTTGAATCAATTCTAAAACCCTTTTGGTACTAGATTCTGGCTCCTGTAACGTCAGTACTAAGTCATCTGCAAATGCTCTCAATTTGTACTGTTTGGCTCCGACCTGTATACCTTTAACCAACTGGTCCCTTCTAATCATGTTCAGCAAAACGTCCAGGACATAGTGGAGAGTTTAGACCAAACGTGATCCACCTGGAGCAGGAACCGGCAAACCACTCCAGTAGCCCTGCCAAGAAAACTCCATGGACAAAGGCAACAGGCATATAAAAGTTATGACGCTGGAAGATGAGCCCCTCAGGTCGGAAGGCGTCCAACATGCTACTGAGGAAGAGCGGAGGACAAGGACAAGTAGATTCAGAGCTGATGAAGCGGCTGGGCCAAAGCCGAAAGGTAAGCTGGATGTGGTCAAAATGAGATGGCAAGAATAAATATTGACATCCTAGGCATCAGTGAACTAAAATGGACAGGGATGGGCGAATTCAGTTCAGATGACCATCATAACTACTACTGTGGGCAAGAATCCCGTAAAAGAAATGGAGTGGCCCTCGTAGTCAAGAAAAGAGTGGCAAAAGCTGTACTGGGATGCAATCTGAAAAATGATAGAATGATCTTGATACGAATCCAAGGCAGACCTACAAGAAATAGAATACAGATTTCGAAAGAATATCAAGGACAGACAAGAGGGCCTTCTTAAACGAGCAATGCAAAGAAATAGAGGAAAACAATAGAATGGGGAAAAACAGAGATCTGTTCAATGAAATTGGAGATATGAAAGGAACATTTTGTACAAAGATTACCATAATAAAGGACAAAAGTGGTAAGGACCTAACAGAAGCAGAAGACATCAAGAAGAGATAGCAAGAATACACAGAGGAATTATACCAGAAAGAAATGGATGTCTCGTACAGCCCAGGTAGTGTGGTTGCTGACCTTGAGCCAGACATCCTGGAGAGTGAAGTCAAATGGGCCTTAGAAAGCACTGCTAATAACAAGGCCAGTGGAAGTGATGATATTCCAGCTGAACTATTTAAAATTTTAAAAGATGATGCTGTTAAGGTGCTACACTCAATATGCCAGCAAGTTTGGAAAACTCAGCAGTGGCCAGAGGATTGGAGAAGATCAGTCTACATCCCAATCCCAAAGAAAGGCAGTGCCAAAAAATGCTCCAACTACCGCACAATTGCACTCATTTCACACGCTAGCAAGGTTATGCTTAAAATTCTACAAGGAAGGCTCAAGCAGTATGTGGACCGAGAACTCCCAGAAGTGCAAGCTGGATTTAAAAGAGGCAGAGGAACCAGAGACCAAATTGCAAACATGCGCTGGATTATGGAGAAAGCTAGAGAGTTCCAGAAAGACATCTACTTCTGCTTCATTGACTATGCAAAAGCCTTTGACTGTGTCGACCACAGCAAACTATGGCAAGTTCTTCAAGAAATGGGAGTGCCTGATCATCTCATCTGTCTCCTGAGAAATCTTTATATGGGACAAGAAGCTACAGTTAGAACTGGATATGGGACAAGTGATTGGTTCAAAATTGGGAAAGGAGTACGACAAGGCTGTATTTTGTCTCCCTGCTTATTTAACTTATATGCAGAATTCATCATGCGAAAAGCTGGGCTGGATGAATCCCTAGCTGGAATTAAGATTGCCGGAAGAAATATCTGCATATCTCAGGTTGTTGATAACACAACTTGGATGGCAGAAAGTGAGGAGGAATTAAAGAACCTTTTATTGAGGGTGAAAGAGGAGAGCGCAAAATATGGTCTGAAGCTCAGCATCAAAAAAACGAAGATCATGGCCACTGGTCCCATCACCTCCTGGCAAATAGAAGGGGAAGAAATGGAGGCAGTGAGAGATTTTACTTTCTTGGGCTCCATGATCACTGCAGATGGTGACAGCAGTCACAAAATTAAAAGACGCCTGCTTCTTGGGAGAAAAGCAATGACAAACCTAGACAGCATCTTAAAAAGCAGAGACATCACCTTGCCAACAAAGGTCTGTATAGTTAAAGCCATGGTTTTCCCAGTAGTGATGCATGGAAGTGAGAGCTGGACCATCAAGAAGGCTGATCGCTGAAGAATTGATGCTTTTGAATTCTGGTCTGGAGGAGACTCTTGAGAGTCCCATGGACTGCAAGAAGATCCAACCTCTCCATTCTGAAGGAAATCAGCCCTGAGTGCTCACTGGAAGGACAGATAGTGAAGCTGAGGCTCCAAGACTTTGGCCACCTCATGAGAAGAGAAGACTCCCTGGAAAAGACCCTGATGTTGGGAAAGATGGAGGGCACAAGGAGAAGGGGACGACAGAGGACGAGATGGTGGGACAGTGTTCTTGAAGCTACCAGCATGAGTCTGATCAAACAGCGGGAGGAAATAAAACACCACCTAACAGGGTGGATCCAGTATCACCAAATAAATGAGGTCTTCAAAGCTGACAAGAAAAAGGGTTTTGCAATTTCAGTATTGGATAAAGAATTATTACAAAACAAAACAAAAGTAATTTCTAAAATGTATGGAATCTTATTGGAGTGGAAGGATATGGATGAACAGGTAAAGGCGGTAATGATCAAATTGGCTATGGATTTAGAGAAACCTATTCAATTAACATCATGGGAAAAATTATGGAAGGAGAGTTGGAATTTTACGGCTTGTGAGGCAAGTAGAGGGGACACTTCTGCCTATGTGGTGGCCATGTGATAAAATCAAGGGCTTCTGGGATACGGTGTATGAAGAACTAAAGAAAACATTTGAACAAAATTTTGCCCCAAAGAACAGAAGCCTTTTTATTGGGAATATTAGATGTAGATATACCAAAAAAAAAAAGGAAATATTTCTTTGTGCCACAGTGGCAGCGAGAACATTAATTGCCAAAAATTGGGAAAAAGGAAATAATTCCGTCAAAAAAAAGCTCTCTTTGGAGGAGGGTCCCTGGCACTCGGGGAGAGACCATAAATTTTGTAACTACTCCGGGTCAACGCTATCTTTCCCCTTAATTCCTCATGAAGTTTCCTAATACCAGTTATACCATATGGCTTATACCATTTGCTAAGATTCTCTGATTATCCCTGCTGTGTTTTATTTAATGGAAATTGAGACTGGTTTCCTAGGTGAAGCTTTTTCCACATTCTAAACAGTCCCTTGCAGGAAATATTTCATGGAAAATTAGATTCACCACCTGAATGAAGCTCTTTCTACATTCCAAGCACTGATCTGGGAAGGGAGTTACTGCCTTTTTTGGCTGGTATTACCTAATTTATTTATGGGAACTGGAGATTCGAAAAGCCTGGCTCGTTCCAGGGATGGATTTAATTTGGCTCAGTCGTGGAATCCGCTCCATCTCCAAGCTCAGTCATTTCTTTGCTCAACCAAAAACAGACAGATGGAGAAAGGGAAAAAGAAAATTAGACAGGATGTACCTCCACATCCCTGAGATCTCTGAAGCCTACATTGAAGAAGGCCTGGGCAGCTCAGACCAGCCTCCTCACAGTTTGAAAAGGCAGCACTGGTGGAAGAATATTCCCAGACAGAACAGGAGATACATCTCCTATGGAGAGTTGTGGGTGTGTTAACATCTCAGATGCTGCAGGTGGCGCTATGGGGCTCCCTCAAAATAGAGGAGGTTTGTCCTTCAGAGATCTGTATGGAATTTCAAAACTGATCTTATGATCCAGCAGGGAGCCTTACCAGAGAGGCCACGATCCCACGATTCTCCTCCTTGACTTCCTTCTGCAGAGCTCTCTGGTCAGGATCCAGCAAAGCCCAGTCCTCCTCTGTGAAAGGAACAGCTACGTCTTCAAAGCACACTGGACCCTAAGAGAAAAAGGAAGCATAAAGATGATATTTTTCTACACATTGCTCTGTTCTTTTCTGAAACCATTTTGTTGTGTATTTAAATGATGGGTATTAATCTTTGTGTAAATGGGGGAATTCCACAAAATAATGTTTTCTTATCTATATGGCACTCATTTTCAAGTATTTCTTTGCAAGCATTCCCATTTTCCAGATGGAAGGACCTCCTCTCCCTTCATCTGGTGGGTTGGACCCTCCCAATGCCCTCAAGCCAACTTCCAGGGGCACCAGGAGGGGGAGGGGAGGGAATGGTTGGCTGGTTGGCAGTCATCTGTCTTGGGAGACCATGGAAGAGTGTGTCTTTGGGAGTGAGATCCAGTTGTTGGAAGGTCACAGCGCCAGCTGTGGGTGTGGAGAGCGACAGGGGAGAGACATAAACAACTACCTGACATTCAGAAGACATCTTAAGGCAGCCCTGCTCAGGGAAGTTTTAAATGTATGACATAATAGTGTATTTTTCGTTTTTGTGGAAGCCGCCCAGAGTGGCTGGGGAAACCCGGCCAGATGGGCGGGGTACAAATAAATTATTATTATTATTATTATTATTATTAGTAATATCATGTTGTATAATATAATATTGTTGCATCTGGGACAGAGGAAGTGGTCCTGTTGTGCTGCTGCAGATGCAGACGGGCTTTTCTTCTCCCTGTGCTCCCCCCACGTGGGAATGTTCCCGTCTGGCTGCAGCCTCTGTTCTTAAATGTGACTTTTCCCTCCCTCTGAAGGGGGTTTATTTCCTTGACCCAAAGCCCCCTCCGCCAAAAGGAAGGCAGCATCTGGATCCCAAGGAAGAGCAGAGCTGCAGTTCTCCTGCGAAGTGGCCCCTCCCTGGCTTGGCAGAGAGGACAAGGGAGGACCCCCTGCTCTCTGACTTGGGGGTCTCCCTGCCCCCCTGGGACCCCCTTCTCCCCATTGCACCCTCAGGGGAGGAGAGAGGAGACTCACCCGAGTCCAGGAGGGGTTTTTGCAAAGGAGAGAGAAGAAGAAGGCAGGGAGGGAGGGGGAGGGGGGAATTTAGCCCTGGAGGACCTTCACTCCCCCTTCACTTCCCGTCCTCTCTAGGAATCCCGCTCTGCTCCTTTTAACCCTTTGCAAGCCGAGGGACCCCCTCCCTCTCCATTCCTGCACTTTTCCGCTTCTGCCCCTGCACTTAGGGGCTCCCCTTCCTCCCCCCTCCTCCATCTGTGCCAAGGACTCTGCCCCAAGGAGCCCACAGCTTATCCAGACTAACCGCAAGGGAGACGGGGTTTCCCCATTACTATTCTGCCACATACCCTTGGATCCACACTTTAAAGCAGCTACAGAGTCCAGGAGGGGCTTTTGCAAAGGAGAGAGAAGAAAGCAGGAAGGGAGGGGGAAGGGAGGGGCTTCTGCTCTGGAGGACCTTGCCCCCTCCCCCTTCACTTCCTGCCCTCTCTAGGAATCCCGCCCTGCTCCTTTTAACCCTTGGCAAGCCGAGTCCTCCCCTCCCTCTCCCTGCCTTCAGTTTTCCTGCTTCTGCGCCTGCGCTCTAGGGGCTGCCCCCCTTCCCTCCCTCTGCCCCAAGGAGCCCACATCCAACCAGACTAACTGCAAGGGAGACGGGGGGGGGGTCCATGGGGGGGTTAGCTGGGCTCTCCCCCTCCCCCAACATCGAGGCTCCTGGATCCCAAGGAAAGGCTGGGAGGGAGAAGAGGCGAAGGCTGCCTAGTGGCGGGAGGTGCCTTGGGCTCAGAAATGGCTCCCTCAAGACACCCCCCAAGGCACACCCTCCAGCTCAGCGGGGGGGAGGGAGGGGGGCTTCCCAGCCGGGAGACCCCTCCCCCCCCGAAAATACGGGTTTTTCTGCTTCTGCAGCCGCTTCTCATCCCAGGAAGAGAGACGGAGGAGGAAGAGTCCCAGGCGAGGAAGGAAACGCACTCGCGACCCGGGGGGGGGGGGCAGGAGGGGGGCGCATGGTGCTCAGGGGGGCGGGCCCTCCCTCTGGGACTCTTCCCAGTTCAGAGCAAGAGGGACCCCTGCCATCCTTTCCCCGTGTTTCCTGCCAGAAAACCAGTTTCTCCTGGGCTCCCAGAACCACATGGAGGCAGGAGACCCATTTCCCACCCCAGAGCAGGGCTGGACCAATCAGAGGCCTCTCCATTGGGCAGCTGGCCAATCCCCTTTCAGATTCCCCTGGGCCTCCTCCTCTCCTTCGCCCGGTTTCCTGAGGGAGTTTTCCCCCTGAGTTTCCCTCATGGCTGCTCCCCTCCCAGCTTCTCCTTCATTTCTCCTTCCTTCTCTTCCTGTTCCTCTTTCCCCCCATTGTTTGGGGGGTGCTGGCTCCCCCCCCCATGGCCAGGCAGGCCCAGGAGGAGCCCACGGAGGCGGCAGGGTCAGGAGGTGTCATTTGTCCGAAATAGGCGGGAACGCCATTTTGTTTTTCCCGGAGGCCCCAGACGCTCCCAGAGTCAGCGTTAGGAGAAGGGCTCCACCTGCAGGCCATGGGGAAAGGGGGGCTCTTCCCCAGACAAGGCTGGAGACTCCCCTGCTGGCCCCTCGGGGTCCCAGGAGCCCTTTCTGGATGGCCCTCGCTTGTTCCTCCCCCTCAGGCAGTAGTTCAACAGGAGAAGTCTCAGGGGGCCAGTGGAGCCCAGTGTGGGGAATGGGGAAATTGTTGAACTGGGGTCCTCCCAGTCCAGCCCAGACAAGAAAGAGAGGGAGCTCTCAGAAGAGGAAGCCATTGCGGAGAAGAACCGGACTTGGCTGTTCTCTGCTGAGGATCTCCTGCCTTTCTTCCAAGGCTTCCTGGGGGTGCCATGGCCAGAGGAAGAGACAGGCTGCCCCCCGAATCCCCTGCATGACCCTGGGGAGCAAGTTGAGCCTGCCTCAGTTTCCTTCCCCAAGGCTTTGGAGGAACCTTGGGGTGCGGAAGGAGGGATCCCAAATGGAGCTCAGGCTCCTGGCAAGTGGGGAAAGGAACATGATATAGCACTTTCCAGATGAGTCTCAATACAATACGATAATCTTTATTGTCATTGTCCCATACAGAACGAAATTTAAAAATTGTACATCAGACATTCAGAAACTAACAAGCCTGCTATCCCAACCTGGTTAGCCCCCTAAAAACTCTGATACCCCATAATTAAATACAATATACTCCCATAGAGACTACCTTACACTGCATTTAAAACCAAAATCGCATTTGGATAGAAACTGTTTCTCAGGCGGCTAGTCCTAGTCTTTATAACCCTGTACCTTCTTCCAGAAGGCAGAAGCTGAAAGAGATCATTTCCGGGGTGCGCACTATCCTGCACTATCTCTGCAGCTTTCTTATGTAGCACCTACAGCAAATGCCTGCAGGGCCATGAGTAGTATGCATGAAAACATCAATGCTAAATTGAGCAGATACCCGGAGGCAGTGCGGATTATTGCAGGGGACTTCACTCACACAGATGTGAGGGCAGCACTCCCAAAATCCCATCAGCACACTGAGTGTGCAATAAGGGGAGAAAATACTCTTGAGAAGGTGTATACGAACATTAGACGGGCATATGAGGCGCACCTCGGTGGTTCAGATCATGTGTCCCTGCTTCTGACACCAGTGTACACGCCCCTCAGGAAACAAGGCCAGCTACAAACATGGATGGTTACGGTGTGGCCTGAGGGAGCCTCTCAGCAGTTTCAGGACTGTTTCCAGGAGACCGATTGGAATATGTTCGACCATCAAGATCTAGAAACTTCTGCATCAACGGTGTTAGATTTGGCACAGGAAACGCACCAGGGAAAGGTATGTTAAGTTGTATCCGAATAGGAAGCCCTGGACGACGGGAGAGGTTAGGAGATTCTTGAAGGCCAGAAACTCTGCTTTTAGAACTGGGGACCGGGTACCGTATGGTATAGAAAGAGCGAACTTGAAGAGGGGTATCAGGAAAGCAAAAGCGGAGTACAGAGGAAAAATTGAGGACCATCTAAGAAATGATACTAGACAAATGTGGCAGGGAGTTCAACATCTGACTGGTTAGAAATCGAGTAATACATCAGTGGTAGAGAGTACAGCTTCCTTGGTGGGAGAGTTGAAGACCTTCTTTGCCCAATTTGAGGTGACACCAACAGTGGCTCCAACAGGGATGTCAGAGCTATTGGCCTCACTACCTACAGGAAATGTTGTCGGGGTGGAAGAAGGAGGCGAATATTAAAGGAGGTAAACACGAGGAAGGCTTTGGGCCCGGATGGAGTGGCTGGCAGGGTGATAAGAGATTGTTCGGACCAACTGGCAGGCATCTTTATGAAGATTTTTAACCAGTCTCTGGCCCAAGCCGCCGTTCCACCCTGTCTGAAATCCGCTACCATTATACCCCTGCCAAAAAAAACAAAGATAATCTGAATGACTTTTGCCCTGTGGCATTGACACCCATTATAATGAAATGTTTCGAAAAATTGGCAAGGACCCGTATCGTATATTGTATGCCAGTAGAACCTGACCCTTACCAGTTTGCGTACAAGGCAAAGAGATCCACGGAGGATGCTGTGGCAATGGCTTTACATGCTGTCCTGACTCATTTGGAGAAGAAAGGGAACTATGCGAGATTGTTATTTGTAAATTTTAGTTCTGCATTTAATACTATTCTTTCGCAGGAAGAAAACATTGTTTGTGCAGGTGGATATTAAACTTTCTGTTAAACCGTTCCCAATGGGTCAGGACGGGGTTCTCATGAATATGGGGGTGCCACAGGGGTGCATATTGAGCCCACTTTTATATATGCTCTATACAGCTGACTGTGCCCCCAAATACCCCCGTAATAAGATCATTAAGTTTGCAGATGATACAACGGTGGTTGGTTTAATCACGGCTGGAGAGGGGGAGGTGGCCTATAGGAAGGATGTTGAGCAGTTGGGGGAGGGGTGCAGGAAAAACAACTTCCTCCTTAGCTGAAAGAAAACAAGAGAGATTATTGTGGACTTTAGGAAATGTAAATTGAATATTCAGCCACTCATTATTGAGGGGAAGTGTGTGGAATGTAGCACTTGGAATCGCCTCCACGGTCCAGGGACTGATCCGCCCTGGCTTCCTCCTCGGAGGTCCCTTCAGAAGGAGAAGGGGTCCTGGGTCTCCATGGGGGAAAGCGTTCCTGAGGCCTGCGTTCGAGGCCAATGCTTTCGCCTTTCAGGCTCCAGCCCACCTTCTCTCTGGTGTTTTTGTCAGCTGTGGAGATGGGATCACATGCAGACATTCCCAAGTTTAATAAGGATCCCTTGAAAAAGCTGAGAAACCTGCAGTAGAAAGTTCTCCTTTTGCCACTGAACTTTGCCTCTGTGTGATTTATTGGGAACCAGATGCATCCGCTCCAAAGAAGCTTCTGCAGCGCTTTGGCATTGAAGACCCAGAAAAAGAGACGGAGGGGAATGTGTGGGTCACAAGGTGGGTGTCGTTGGAAAGGAGTCGCTGGGAGAGGCAGAAGGTTGTGTTGAGCAGGCGAGGGAAGAGCAGGAGGAGACAGAAAGAGCCCCAGGGAAAGACGAGGTTGGGCTGAGCTGGTGTGGGAATGAGAGGCAGAGAATGCAAAGCAACTCCGGAAACGGTGAACAAGGCAAGCTATGATCTCGTTTGAGGAAAGGGAATTGAGATGCCTGCTTCCCCATCCCCAGTGGATTAAAATGTCCAAAGATTAGGGAAAGAAGAAAGAAGAGGAAGCAGGATTGGATGAACATCATAAGAGTCCATAATTTTCCATTGTGACTTGGCTGAGATTCGTTGGAACAGTTTTTCAAAGGCTTTATAGAAACTGGACCTAGAAACTGGAGAAATACTAATTTGGATTATTAGACTGTCTGAGTTGATTAAGATTTGAAAGCTGGGCTAGGGAGGGAAATGAAGGGAAAGTGTCATCTTGGTGAAGAGGATAAGAAGAAGAGTTTGGATTTGATTTCCTGCTTTATCACTACCCGAAAGAGTCTCAAAGCGGCTATCAATCTCCTTTCCCTTCCTCCCCCACAACAAACACTCTGTGAGGTGAGTGGGGCTGAGAGACTTCAGAGAAGTGTGACTAGCCCAAGGTCACCCAGCAGCTGCATGTGGAGGAACAGAGACGAGCACCCGGTTCCCCAGATTACGAGTCCACTGCTCTTAACCACTACCCCACACTGGCTCTCAAGGCAGCCCTGTTTAGGGAAGCTTTTAATATTTAATATTTGATGGATTACTGTATTTTAATATTTTGTTGGAAGCTGCCCAGAGTGACTGGGGAAACCCAGCCAGATGGGAAGGGTATCAATAAATCATCATCATCTACTTTTTTGTATTTTTTATATTTTACATTAAGATTCCTTTATTTTTAATTTAGGAGGACACACACAGGAAGAGGACAGTTGGAGGTGCGAGGGACCTGCAAGGAACGCAGGGAAGGATCTCTCAGGGTGGGATACGGGGAGAAGGGGGGGTCACGCAGGGGAGAAGTGGGGGGAGCCTGCCTTTCTATGGGTTGACGAATGATATGATATATATGATACAAATGGCATAAACAGTATTTTTAGTTTATATCCCCCCCTTTTCTCTTTTCTATACAATTGTATTTTGTAAGGTTTGTTTAATATTTTTTGTTTTATTTCTCTTTTTTGGTTTCCCCTCTGTATGAATTCTTCGATGGGAAGTGAGACTGGAGTTATTAGTGAAGCTCTTCCCACATTCCAAGCAGTGATAGGGTTTCTCCCCTGTATGAATTCTGTGATGGGAAGTGAGACTGGAGCTAAAAGTGAAGCTCTTTCCACATTCAAAGCAGTGATAGGGTTTCTCCCCTGTATGAATTCTTTGATGCAAAGTGAGACTGGTCTTCCAACTGAAGCTCTTTCCGCATTCGAAGCACTGATAGGGTTTCTCCCCTGTATGAGTTATTTGATGCAAAGTGACCTTCATCCGCTCCCGGAAGTTCTTCCCGCATTCAAAGCACTGAAAGGGTTTCTCTCCTGTATGAATTCTTTGATGGAAATTGAGATGGGAGCTCTGACTGAAGCTCTTTCCACATTCCAGGCACTGATAGGGTTTCTCCCCTGTATGAATTCTTTGATGCAAAGTGAGATGGGAGCTCCTTCTGAAGCTCTTTCCACATTCCAAGCACTGATAGGGTTTCTCCCCTTTATGAGTTTTTTGATGGGAAGTGAGATTCACCATCTGACTGAAGCTCTTTCCACATTCCAAGCAGTGATAGGGTTTCTGCCGTCTATGAATTCTTTGATGGAAAGTGAGATGGGAGCTCTGACTGAAGCTCTTTCCACATTCCAAGCACTGATAGGGTTTCTCCCCTGTATGGATTCTTCTATGCAAAGCAAGATAACCTTTCTGACGAAAGCTCTTTCCACATTCCAAGCATTGATAGGGTTTCTCCCCTGTATGAATTCTTCGATGGGAAGTGAGACTGTACTTGAGACTGAAGCTCCTTCCACATTCCAAGCACTGATAGGGTTTCTCCCCTGTATGAATTCTTCGATGGGAAGTGAGACTGTACTTGAGACTGAAGCTCCTTCCACATTCCAAGCACTGATAGGGTTTCTCCCCTGTATGAATTCTGTGATGGGAAGTGAGATGGGAGCTATCAGTGAAGCTCCTTCCACATTCAAAGCACTGATAGGGTTTCTCCCCTGTATGACTTCTTTGATGCAAAGTGAGCTTACCCACTTGCCCAAAGCTCTTCCCGCATTCGAAGCACTGATAGGGTTTTTCTCCAGTATGAATTCTTTGATGGGAAGTGAGAGTATAACTGTGCTTGAAGCTCTTCCCACATTCCAAGCACTTATAGGGTTTTTCTCCTGTATGAATTCGTTGATGCAAAGTGAGATTCCGGCGGTTACCGAAGCTCTTTCCACATTCTCTGCACTGATACAATTTCTCCCTACTCTTTGTTCTTACGTGTGAAGTGAGGCTATCCCTCTGAACGAAACTCTTTCTTTGATGGGAGGTGTCCTGGGAGCTCTGACCGATGTTCTCTCCACATTCTGAATACTTATATGACTTCTCCGCTATGTGCATTTTGTTGCGTTCCCCCTTGTTCTTCCCTTCTAATTCCTCACCATCTGCAATGAAGAGAGCAGCGAATTAGAGCCTCAGGAAGAAATGGAGCTTCAGATCATTGAACCAAGTTAATGAATGCCTGTGATAGAGGAAGAACTAAAAATAGTTAGATGTGGGGCCTTTCTATAGTTTTCACTACCTTGGTTGGCTGGTATTTACTGACATATTGCTTGGCTTTTATCTGGAATGGATTTTGTTCTTGCTCAATCCTGGAATCCACTCCGTCTCCAAGGTCAGTCATCTCTTTGGTCAATCAAATGCAAACAGAAGCAAAAACAGCAAGACTGACAGAATTTACATCAACTTCCCTTAAAAACTCTGAAGCCGGCATTTAAGAAGGCCTGGGTGGTTCAGACAAGCCTGGTCATTGTTTTAAAAGGCATGACTAGATGCAGAACATTCACAGAGGAAACAGTTGATATCCCTCCATTCTGGGTTCACGGTGGGGGATGTTAGAATCCCAGATGCTGTTGGTCTCCAGCCAAAGAGTTGAAGTTCATCACATACAGGTATGTATGGAACGTCCACGTCTCGTCTGTGAAACAAACAGCAACACCTTCACCTGAACACTCCCCATCAGCTGCTGCCTCAATCTGGTTGGTCTAAATTTAAATTTATTCGTAAAGCACTTTCTTCACTTTGAACCCCCCTCCCATTTCCATGAGGAGACTGTATTGTTTCGTTAGCAACAGAAGAGGAAAAGTGACTATAACTCAGTTCAAACCAATTCATGAACCCAGATATATATAGATATATAGCTATTCCTGCAAATTTATTCTGCTATTTCTGATATGCAAATGGCACGTGAAGACTTAGTCTACATATTTGTATCATTTATTAGTCCTATGATCCTTGTTTTTAAAAGCAAATAAAAAGTTTTTCCAAAAAGAAAAAGACAACACACAGAGGCCCCATCTGCATTCAAACTGCAAAGCAGGATGAGTGAGTTGTCTGACATTGGCAGGGCATCCAGATCACAGAACTGGTTTTAGACCTTCTGAGCTGTGGTGGCCGGGGAGCTGTGATCTATTCCTAGCTCAAATTGCCTGCAGATGACAAAAGAAGCAGGCAGGCAGGAAGGCAGGCAGGTGGGGGAGGCAGAAAAGGTGCTGCCCTTCTCCATCTCCATCTGCCTGCCTGCCTCCCCCCACCCCCTAGCTGAACAAGCCCCAATTCCTCTCTGGCTCCATCCCTCCACGTCCCCATCTCCACTCCCCTGGGACTCACCAGATCTCTCGGAGGTCCCTGGGAGGGAGTGCTCAGAGGTTGAGAGGAGGGATGTAGGAGACAGCCGGACCAGGTCAACCGTCCATCTTCCCCCTTCCATCCTTGCTAGGTTTGCAGGATCCGTCTCTTTCATCCTTCCTGAGGAGTCAAGGAACCAAAACAAGCTGCAGGGTCCTGGGAGAGAGGAAAAAGCAAAGGGAGGCTCAGAGGCCCTGCAGGGATTTTCTGGCTGGAGGGGAAGCCTCCCAATATGTTGGGGGCCCCATCCTCAGCAAAATCCCTGCTTTATCTCATTTCTGGCCAGAGAGCTCCCCTCTTCCACCCTCCATCCATCCATGTACCCATCTCCCCTCCCCTGGATCTCACCCGATTTCTCGGAGGTCCCTGGGAGGGAAGGCTCAGGAGTTGTGGGGAGGGATGCAGGAGACAACCTGACCAGGTCAACCGTCCATCTTCCCCCTTCCATCCTTGCTAGGTTTGCAGGATCCGTCTCTTTCATCCTTCCTGAGGAGTCAAGGAGCCAAAAGAAGCTGCAGGGTCCTGGGAGAGAGGAAGAAGCAAAGGGAGGCTCAGAGGCCCTGCAGGGATTTTCTGGCTGGAGGGGAAGCCTCCCAGTATGTTGGGGGCCCCATCCTCAGCAAAATCCCTGCTTTATCTCATTTCTGGCCAGAGAACTTTCCCTCTTCACCCTCCATCCATCCATGTTCCCATCTCCCCTCCCCTAGGACTCACCAGATCTCTCAGAGGTTTCTGGGAAGGAGCGCACAGAAGTTGTGGGGAGGGATGCAGGAGACAACCTGACCAGGTCAACCGTCCATCTTCCCCCTTCCATCCTCACTAGGTTTGCAGAATCCGTCCCTTTTATCCTTCCTGAGGAGTCAAGTAGTCAAAACGAGCTGCAGGGTCCTGGGAGAGAGGAAGAAGGAAAGGGCGCCTCAGAGGCCATGCAGGGATTCTCCTGTCCCTGGAGAAGCACAAATGGGGCGGCCCCTCCCCAACAGAAGCCCCATTTCTATACCTCTCCAGTGGTTCCAATAAATCAGGTAGGCTACTTGTGTGGCAATTAAAGACAAAACAAAAGGAGAGAATAATAGAAAAATGAAAAATAAGATCCTAAAGAAATATGCAAAGAAAAATTAAATTACTATAGGAAATTTTACAATGAAGAAGAAGACCAAGAGAAAATGGAATGATTCATAGCACAAAATAGACTCCCGACAATAGCAGATTGTAAAATAGAACAACTAAATGTACCAACCGTGATGATAGAGGTGCAGCAATCAATCTCAAAAGCAAAGATAGGAAAGTCCCCAGGTACGGATGGATTATCGGTGGCATTTCATAAGAAGTTAGAAGATATATTATCAGAACCAATGAAACAGTACTGGACCAAATTTTAAAGGAAGGAGGATTACCAAAATCATGGGAAGAAGCATTTATCACACTGATACCCAAACAAGGAGCAAATCCAACACTAATCAAAAATTATAGACCTATATCATTGTTCAATAATGATTATAAAATATTTGCCAACATCCTAGCCAACAGATTAAAATAAAGTATCGAATGAAATAATACACAGAGATCAGGCTGGCTTCTTACCAGGCAGACACATGCACAATAAAATGAGAAACATAATTGATATTTTAGAATATTTAGAAGCAAGATCAGATAAAAAAGCCATTTTGATGCTGATAGACACAGAAAAGGTCTTTGACAACATCTCTTGGAGCTCCATGAAAAAACTACAGAAAAAACAGGACTTGGAGAAAATATTATTAGTGGGTTTGAGGCAATATATTGAAATCAGAGAGCCAAATTGATACTAAATCGTGAAATAAGAGAAGTAAAGTAAGTAAGGGGACCAGGCAAGGCTGCCCCCTTTCGCCTCTACTTTTTATTACGGTACTAGAATTCTTAGCAATGACAACAAGGAGTGACCAAGGCATAAAAGGTCTAACAATGGGGAAGAAGTCGCACAAGATGAAGGCCTTTGCAGACAATTTAATTCAAACTACTGAAAATCTGGAGGAAAGCATACCAGAAATAAGAGGGAAAATCCTTAATTTGGAAGTGGCAGGATTTAAATTAAATAAAAATAAGACTAGTATGCTAGCAAAAAATATGTCAACACAGGAAAAAGAAGAACTAAAGAAAATATCAGGATTGGAAACAGTAAATAAAACTAAGTATTTGGGAATCTGGCTGACAAATGAAAACACCAATCTATTTAAAGACAATTATATTAAAACATGGAAAGAAATCAATTTTGAATCATATAATAAGAAAATTGATATATAGAGTATGGGAAAAACATAAAGTGGTGTTAGAACCTAAACCCCCCGGTAGATTTCACCTCAGGAAGCAATAACTGGGGGAAAGAAAAATATGGAATTGAATTGGGCCACTTTCACTGCCTTGTTGTGACGAAGGGGCTTGAATAACTCAGAGACGCTATGAGCTAAGCCGTACAGGGCCACCCAAGATGGACAGGATATAGTGGAGAGTTTAGACCAAACGTGA